>JAVYIG010004772.1:0-152514 GCA_035222895.1 Strongylocentrotus droebachiensis | reverse complement strand
GATTACAATGCGTCGTGGTTAAAGGTGCTCAGTCTGGATTTAGAGGTGTAAATACTGGAATCCCACAGGGATCAATATTGGACCCCTTTCTTTTTACTGTTTTTATTAATGACCTCTGTGAATTGCCCTATTGTGAAAATACTAAAATATGTTTATACGCTGATGATGCGGCAATATTTTGCCAAAGCAAAGAAATTGCCTTTGTTGAGAAAACGCTTTATTTGTGAGTTTCAAAAAATAGTTGATTACATTGAAAAAGATGACTTAATGTTGAATATTAGGAAGTGTAAGATCATTTTATTTGGGACAAGAAAACGAATACAAAATCTAACTGTACGCTTGACATACAGAGATAATGTTATAGAAGTTGTAAATGAATTCAAATATCTTGGTGTAATATTTGATAGTTGTTTGAACTCGGATATACATATATCGAAAGCTGTCTCCGAAATATCTAGAACCATATCATGTATAAAACGAATTAAATATTATTTGCCGAAAAGAATTTTAAAATTGTTATATGATAGTTTGATATTATCACATATTGACTATACGGTATTGTTTTATGGGGCTGTTCAGCAAAGTGTCATTTGGACAAGTTACAAAAGCTTCAAAATCGTTATGCCCGTTGGATACTAAATGTAGATATTTTGACACCTCGTATTATCCTGTTTAAGATGGCAATCAGTTGTTGAGAGAGTGCAATACCAATTTAGAATACGGTATGGATGCATACGGTGACAAATAATAAAATGCCGAAACATATTAAGGATATCGTGGGCTATCGAACGATAAACGTTCATACTAGGTATGCAAGAAAATAATGCAACTACCTGTCCTCTATACTTTGAAAAACACAGAACCCGGTACTTCAAAAGATCTTTCTGTTACCAGGCTCCGCTATATGGAATGCATTACCCCCTTCTTTACGTTAATTAAACTCGCTGGATTCATTTAATAAACACTGCTAACTCATTTCCCTCACCTAGTTTAACATTTACTTAATACTTACATGAATATTATATTCCCCCCGCTCATTTCAACATTATATCTTGTTCAATTTATTTGTGTGCTCATTATAACTTATGTATGCTTATATGTTTTGTTAATATGTTTTTGATTATGTTGATTAGGTTAATTTAGTTGGAAGTGAACTTCATGCAAGCTCCTGTCAGTTGTGTCTAGCTACTTTGCAGACCAGCATGCTTCACATTACGTAATCTAAACATAGTTTCTATACGGTATACAGTGGGATATTGAAATTGCCCTTAAATTCATTTCTCGAAAGTAGATGCGAAAAAAATTAACACGGAATGAAATGATTGAAACCGACTATCACTTGGTGCGGATATATTTTAATACAGATGTTTATTTCACTTTGCTACACATATACACGATGACAAATATGATGATCCATGGAATGTTGAACTGCCTTTTCATACAACACATGACAACTGTTATTCATATTCACTGTGATTGTCTATATATTTGATACAAAAACTGAATTCAATGCTTTCTGTATGACAGGCGACTACCATTGTTAGTCCCGGTGGGTCTCGCTTCATATTCAAAGTGGTAATGAATGATCGTTGGTGGAGTTGAAAATGACCTCTCAACTTGCGGACTTTCAAGAGCATTTTCCACAAAATATGACCCCGTTTTTGCCTCATGTTATTCGAGTCGTAGTTCCTCTTTGAAAAGTATGACACTTTTTCATGAAGTTTCTTACTCTTCAGAATCATGCTGGAAAGTTATTCTTTTTTTTTGAGTGAAATTTCTAACTATCATGCACACACATAGTCAACATGAAGTGAATATGCCAGGATGTTAGTACTGCACATCAAAATGACAATATGTGAAACAATTAGTATACAAGCGCAATACAAATACAAGGAATCACACGTAAAATTCAGATACTGTCTAGTACAAAACCTATAAAAGAAAAATATACAAAAATATTGCTACTTAAACAGAACTAGATTTGGACAGCTATATGAACCAAACCTATCAGCAAGAGAAATCACACACACAATCTAGATACTGTCTAGTACAAAACCTATTAAAAATATACACAAATATTGCTACATCATCAGAACTAGATTTTGACATATATATGAACAAAACCTGTCAGCACGATCAGAAAAGCTCTGTCAAACAAATAATAAATGTATAATACAAATGTTAAATGCCTTGTATCCTCTGGAAAAAACACTATATAAATCCCAGGCATTATAACTATTAGTTTGTATCTAATGTTGGTGTACTGTACAAACTTGTGTCGAATTTAATATAGTGCACAGTCATTAAAAATTAAATTGTTTGTTTTTTTCCAGGTGGATGAACATACCAACAGATAAAATATTTTACTTTGGTAAAAAAACTGTCAATAACATATACACTTATTTCACTTATATCATAATAATTCAAACCGATTTTTTTGTCATGGTTATTTATCTTAATTGTTACAGAATCTACAAATAATATTAACAATATTTGATCTTTTGTTGTAATCTAAAAATAAATATTCATCACTAAAGTTCATATCAAATATGAATACAACAATTCGTTAGTAAGACAAATAAAACATACACAAACATGTACACACACACACATATTGGTAGTAATGATTGACAAACTTACATCAAATTCTAAAATCAAAGTTGCCCTGATAAATTCTGACCTATTTGGTCTCACAAAATTAAAGGTTACATTGCATGAAAGACAAGATAGACGAAACACTTCTCAAATTGTACCCTGATTAATTCAGATGTACTCAAGGTGACAGAAAGACACACATTACAAAAATTCTTCTCTCAAATTTTGCCCTAAAATATTCAAAAGTATTTGGTCTCACAAATTTCAAGATTTCGAGGTGACATAAAAAGACATGGTCTACAAAATATTTATCAAAGTGTACCATAATATAATTCACAAGTCTTTGGTTTCACAAAATTCAAGGTGGCATTAAAGACAAGACAGACAAAATAATTGAAAACAAATGAAATTTTTACAAACATGTACACACACATATTGGTAATAATGATTGACAAAACATCAAATACTGATCAAAGTTTTCCTGATAATTTTAGACGTATTTGGTCTCACATAATTAAAGGTTGCATGAAAGACAAGATAGACGAAATACTTCTCATAATTTATCCTGCTTAATTCAGATGTACTCAAGGTGAATGAAAGACACAAGGCTCAAATAGAAATTCCTTTCAAATTTTTCCCTCAATAATTAAAAGTTCATTTATTTTAGGAACACAAATTCAAGGTGACACAGGAGGACACGATTCACCATAAACACATCCAAATTTACTGATTGTTTTCAAACATATATCTGGTCTCTTACATTCAAGGTGGCACAGACGGATATGATATATATAACAAAGATTATCAGAAAAGTCTAAAATACAAGCACTATCTCATAAAATTTAGAACATATATTATGCAACATGATGACATTATATTCATGTGTATAAAGATCCATGCTAGTTTAGGAATAATATTTTATTGTCATCGTTAAAATTAATATATATCTACACAAGTACACATTTGGATTGAATAACATTGCAGATAACCACAGCACATTGTACTGAATGAAAGACGGAATCCCTGAACATATATACATTATACTTTCACAACCATCTTCTAGATTATAAAACATTAACTAGTAGAAACAATTTTTCAGCTAAAAGACTGAATCAATGAAATTGACACACAAGGCATTGAAAAAATCAAGCAGATACCCTGTATAAATGTATAAAGATAATAAAGACTTTCTGGCCTGAAATCTTAAAAATGGACAAAGTAATAATGCCGGGTCTTAGTCCACAAACTCATGGATTGATGAGTTACAATTAAAGGTAATACAAAGTTTTGGTATGGGGTCATGAATTTGGTTCAAATGAACATATTAGAAGCATATGCGATCCTACAATATTCAGTGATCGTTGTCGTGGTTGAAATCAAGTCTAAAGTGATGAAATTGTAAATAATAATCTCTTTGAGTTGTATAGCGCCCTCTCAAGGTCAAGATATTAATTTAGCTATAAAACAATGTTATTTGACTAAAATCGACCGATTTGCTATTACCGTTTGGAAATTATATATCACAACTGCATATTCTGAAATTTTCATGGTCGCAGCTACCATCGTATGGCCGTAGGCGCTATTTGAAATTTATCAAAATTTACCGGGAGCACCGGTAAATTTTTATATTCAATTTTTCTCGAAAGCAGAAGTGTTTTAGAGTCTAAATTTGTTGGTGCTTATAATACATCCATAGGGGCATCCAAATATATCAAAATTGTAAAGAATCACTATCCAGCCAATTTTCAAAATTTACCAAAACTTTGTAATACCTTTAAAGCTCTATTCCGTAAAAAAAAACTAAAGGACAAAATGAACATAAGACATGAATTAAATCATGAAATTAATAACCTTATATGTTATAAACAAGTCAACTGGACTTATTTTGTTTTAGCTTATGCTGTTACTGATGTTTTTTAATAGACTACCTGTATGGTTGAGAACATTTTTCGAATTAGTGAGAAATCAATCTCAACAACCGCTGTATAGACTTGGGCTCTGTTTCTCAAAACTTGTTATAAATAAAAGTTACACTAATTCATATAAGCTGTTAAAATCAGCGCATTCCATGATTGGTGAGCACACTTGTAAGAGAACTTAATTGTGGTAGACATTAATTATAATGAATTTCATGACACAGCATCCTCCTGATGGGGTGATCTTCAAGTTTTGTAAAGGATAAGTCACTTGATTGACAGAAATGACATTCACAGATTATCGATATTGAAGAAAGATGAACAAAATTATTGTGTCTTTAACCATTTTTTTCTTCTTCATAACTAGAGAATTGTTTGGTTGGACTAATTACCATTTTGGCCGAAAATTCATGTTTTTCCAAATATTCAGAAATTTGACCAAATAGGGGTCTCAATCAACCTTATGACATGTGGGGGTGTTCATTATGAATTATGAGCAAATGGACGCAATCAATTCCCCCCCCCCCCCCCTATAAATGATTAATGATGAAAGAGATAAATGAAACAGCATCTTCCTGAGGGGGGTGATCTTCAAGTTTTGATAAAGGATAAGTTACTTGATTGAAAGAGATGACATTTACAGATTATTGACCATATCAACAGCTGTCTTGGCTGCCTTGGTGCTGGGATGCTCCCCGAGGAACAGGTTGAAGACACGGTAAGCCTCCTCAAACTGATACTTGGCACGCTGGTACATCTTGTTCCCAAAGAACTGTGCTCCAAGATTATATCTGTGAAATTGAATAAGTTTAAACATACATCCCATGATTGAAAGATATATTGGACATCCATCTTTAAATATTTCCATAGGGACCATTAACAACAGGATCAAAGACCTAACCCCTAGCAATATAACACACAAACAAATAATAATCAAAATCAATTGGAGTTAAAAGCATAAATAACAATTCAATATCTCCAAATCAACAATTTCAAGATCTATCTATCTATCTATCAGGCTATAGTTCATCCAAACGTTGGAAAAAGTCCTTCTTATAACATTTCCATTCTCTTCTGTCTCTAGCTGTCCTAGTCAAGATGGTTTCGCTTAATTATCTCATTGGTAAAACCAGAAAACCGGTAAAGACTTTACCAGCTATTACATTAAAAATACAAGCAGTTATTAATTCATACCAAAGAGCATTTATTAACCTTATCAGCCTCTCGTCACTGTACTTTAACTTTAAGACTGGCAAATAAATAATTTGGTAACTTTATAACTGACTCAGCATCACAATTGTTAATTTTCCCCCTAAAATCTTTTAAATTGCTCGATTCTAATTACACTGCTACAATATAGAATGTAATGTAGATATTTATCTCCAGGCAAACTGTCATTGCTTCTTCATATTCTAATACTGATAGTAATCCATTTAAAGCCCCACTGCACTACTTATAGCTACTTGTGCCCTCTATATAGCAAACAATGTCTAAGCGGTGACCATTGTTCCCATGGTCCCCTTTTTCTTTAATGTTAATTGGCAGATAGGCTTTAAGGAGAATTTGTCTTCAATGAATCTTACCTGATTGTAGCCACATCAACATGATCTTTGCCGTATGCCTCGAGTAGGATCCCCAGGGCTAAACTGAAGGTCTTCTCTGTACCACTAGCATTCATGTCATCCTGCACCAACCCGATGTTGTTCAAGATGGCCGCTATGTGGGGATGCTCGGATCCACCTTCTCTCAGAGTCTCGTTGTAATCAAACGTGTGACATGCTATGCCTTCCTCCAGTCGACTTTGGTCGTAGAGTATCTCTCCAAGCTGTTGGACAGAATGCATGTCAAGCAGGTTGAATTAATGTAGATATCGATGAATTGCAAAACATGGGAGAACTCCATGCTTGAATTGTTACTGTGTCACTCTATTTAATACTGGGCAAATAACGTTTGAAATTCCTTGTAGCACAGTCCAAATTAGCTTTTCAGATATTACATGGCAAAGCCAATGTTTTTTTTTATCAATGATGACGTAAAGTGTAGTATGCATCAGTGGCGGATCCAGGGGGGTGGGAGGGGCCCGGGTGGCCTGGGCCCCCCCCCCCCCCCCTGAGAAAAAAAATGTGTAAAAACATGTTAATTCTACCTTTTTTCTAAATTTTCGAGGGCCAAAAAAAAAGAAAAATGTGCTCATTACCCCCCCCCCCCCCCAGTGGGGACTGAGCGAATTTTCGACCGGCGCGATTTTCAAATTTTCGGGAGCAGAAAAAAAAAAAAAAATCATATTTTTGAGGGCCAAAAAAGAAGAAAAATGTGCTCATTACCCCCCCCCCCCAGTGGGGGCCGTCTTGGACTTCTAGTGGTTCAAGCATGCACACAGGTCTGGATCGAAATATCTGGTGCATGCTATCCCCAGCTAGCTGGATTCCAGGTACATGTAGGTGAACTGTTGAAATTATTGGCCAGACGTGGTCTTTTGTTAAAAATCTGTGGTTCGGCATGCCCCTAACTTTAACTATTAAAGCTCTGAAGTACAAACAAAAACTACAACATATCTAGGGGTCAGTGACACAAAGACGTAACTCCATTTTGGCAATTTTGAGAAAAAGTGTTTTAAAGATAGAGGTCCACTTTGGCCTTAAGGAGTTAAGTCTATGTTTCACTAGCCATTGACTCAATGGGGTGTTGGGTGTAGTTAAGTCTTTGTGTTTCTTGGAAAGCCCACATTTTTCTGAACATTTTGATATCAAATACTCATTTTGGCAAAATATGGAGTTACGTCTTTGTGTCACTGACCCCTTGATATATTCTGATTCTAGACGGGACTCACCTTTCCAATTAAAGCAGCTGTGTAATGGTGGTCGTGACCTACGACCTCCTTGCTCACTCCAAAGGCTCGCATCAGTAGCTTCTTGGCAAAATCAATTTCACCTTGACGACGCTTGACAGAGCTACAATAAATAAAAGAGAAGAGCAAAGAATTTATCATTCTACAATTGACATCACATTTCATTTGTTTTATTGATGGCTGCTGCCTTTGATCTATAGATCAGTTGGAGTAGAACATGCTGTAAATATTATTTAAAAATAAAATAAAATAATAATGATAAAAGAAATTTTAAGACCAACAAAATGGTAACTTTCTCCTCTTCTAATTCTATGCAGATGTTCAAGATTACAGCTAGTTGAAGTATACAGTATATTAGACATCCAAATGTGTAACACTCGTTTAATAATTCCTATCAATGCCTCCCACTTAAATTCTGGCAATTTGAAAGTAAATGTACATGATTTGCAGGAGCATATATATGATCACAGATACTTGTAGAGTATACTCCTGCAACAATTACTCTGAAGTTAATTCCTACACTAACTGAATGCCTACATTGAGCTCTGGACTAAACACTATACCCTACCCCTATCCTCACCCTAAAGCTAACTTAAAACCCAATTACAAACCTAACCCTATACTTTTGACGAAATTATGCCTGGGGAGTGTTTCACAAAGACTAAGATTGACTTTAAGTTGGACTTAACTACATCAGGCGTTCATGCCACTAGTTCCTCTAACCATTACTGGCATTGGTTTATCAAGGGACAAACAAATCATGGTCACAAATCAACAGAATTTGGATTTTTTGTTTTTAGTTCATTATTGAAGGAAAACATATTATCTAGAGATCATAATTGAGAGACCAATGGTGAGAGGAACCAGTGGCATGAATGGCCTGCCATAGTGAAGTCTTTGTGAAACACTCCCTAGGAGGAATTGTTGCTAAAGTAAAAGCTGGAGCATCGATCGATTGAAGATCATGCATACTCACACCATGGTTATGACTGCCTTGACTAGCTGGAGTTTCTGCTGTGGGGTCTTGATCTTGTTCAGCCTGGAGAGGGCATCTTCCAGGTGCATCTCGGCTGGTTTGAATTTGCCTTGTTTCAGACAGACATTTCCAAGCTCTATCAAGACCTGACATTTACATCACAAAGATAGAAAGCAATCAACAGATCGTATAGCTGCATGACCATAGATTACGATGCAGTTATTTAAAAATACAGTTGAGTTCTGTTCATCCGATTGCATTGTGAAAGAAACATTGTGGATTCGATCAGAAAACGTTGATCATCTAGCATATAAGTAATGGTGTGTACTGCAAGGTTCTGGAATCATCAAAATGATATGAAATTTGACCCAGGCTTGGTAAAGTAACAAGCACTTTACACAAAAAGATGTATATTGGACTACACGGACATATGGCGTAAAAATTTGTCCCGATTTTTATGATGTTACATACCGTATTTAGAATATTAAGGCAGTTAAAGAGCCATGCTTCTCAGGGAACATTTTTTATCTGATGTTCTTCCACACTTGCATAATACAATGATAAGGCCCACAAATTATTTTTCACCTCTTCCCAGAACTCAACCTTCTCCTTAAACTCAAGGATGTAAAATCAGGGCTGACCATATATTCAAATATCTTAAATATCATATCATCTGCTCATACTAGATAAACTTTTGAGACTCCAGAAATAATTAGTGAATTATATTTTTGAGATATTTCATTTGGGAGTGTATTTTTATTTCAATGCCCCATATCACCACGTTGAAATCTTCTCCACATGTCTGTACTTTAAAATCAACTTAATGCCCTTAATTCAAGCAGTATTCTACAAGCAAATTATGGAGAGTCAAGCTTTAGCATAATTTATCTCTCATCAAAAGTATATATTACAGAGGTACAGCAAAATACTATTTTCTTGAACCCTTTATAAATATAATATAAATGTATAGGAATAGCTAGTGCATACAATTTCTGTGAATGGATTCATAGAGAAAGGGACTGCATTGAAGTAAATTTACTTACATCAATGACGGTGGGATGATTACATTTGTGTTTCATGCTGTAGTTGAAATGATGCTGTACGATGGTAGAATGCTCAGCAAGGAATCGCAACTCAAGCTCCTTCAGCAAACGCTCATTTAGGACTCTGAAAAAAGACAAAGATATCAGAGATGACAATTAAGCTGCACAAATTCTTGGTGTTTTATAGATTTTTGCTTGTTTAAAATGCAAACAATTTCAGATTACTTGAGATGTGGTACTAAGAGGAATGGTCTTGGAACAGAGAGATTAAAAACAACTAGATGGACATTCGACTCCGCGCAGTCGAAAATGATGCCTCCGCCATGGAGCAAGTTTACAAACCAAAACAGAAGCAATTTTAAAAATTCAAGTTTGATTGTAATCCACTAAAAGATTCTCAGAATAATGTGATTACAAGCTATTTTTCGATCTTTGACCTCATGAACCTAAAATCAAATCACTTCATTGGCTCTGCAAGATACATGTTTTGAGTTTGATAGTAATCCATATGTCGGTTCTATTGATAATACGTTCACAAGCTATTTTTGCATACATAATGAGCCCCATATCCTTTGACATTTGACCTCGTGACCCCAAAATATAATTAGTTCATTGGGTCTGCAAGATACATACATGAAACAAGTTTGGGGGGAATTCATCAATCCGTCCTTGAGATAACGTGATCACGAGCTTTGTGTGCATACATAATGAGCCCTGTGACCTTTTACAATAGACCTCGTAACCCCAAAATCTTATCAGTTCATTGGTTCTGCAAGATACATACATGACCCAAGTTTGGCGGGAATCCATTGATGGGTTCATGAGATAACGCGATTACAAGCTATTTTTGCTTACATAATCAGCCTTGTGACCTTTGACCTAGGATCTTGTGACCCCAAAATCTAATCGGTTCATTGGCTCTGCAAGATACATGACCCAAGTTTGACCCAAGACAACATAATGCCTCCGGCTACTTTATAAAAATATGATATTCACCTCGGTCGCAGAAATTTTTTGCTAAGGCATTCAAGAGATATACAGATGTATCTGTTTTACGAATGATCCTACCTCAAAGTTGTAGGGAGTGTTAGTGAAGGTTTATTCAGATATGACGTGGTAAACCGTCGCGAGCAACAATTAAAGGACTCATGTGTGTTCATAATTGAGCTCTGTGTTATAATCTCCAGGATTTGTGAAGCGTATTACGCTTTGTCATCATTATTTTTTAAACGCAGTGTCGAAACCAAGGCGATGCGCCAGTGCCCTTTGGTAAGACATTACTCCTCATTACCAAAGCAGTCGGTCTTTTGGTTGCTTACTAACAAGCATTTATTGCTTTCTTAGCAATCCGGTAAAAAAACAACCACTATAATATGAACCAAATTTCCTTTAACTTCACTGCACTGTCAACTATACCTACCTAGCTCCTCGTAGTAATCCTAGTTGCATGAAGAAGACAGCCATAGATTTGATCAACTCCACCTTGTCTCTTGACTGCTCCCAGATCTCAGATCTAGAGAGGACGTCCAGATACGCCTGTTCCACCGGCTCAAAGCCTCCCAACTGTGATAGAAAAATGAAAACAAAAAATGAAGAGTGGCAAAATAAATGAAAAAGTAGTTTAGTCAAAGTGACTGGATAGTGAAGAGCTTGATGGCTTAGTGGTAGAGCAGTGGTCTTGTGAGACGTAACTGGGAGGTCCTGGGTTAAAACCCAAGTCAATGCACTCTTGCCGTTTGGTAAGGCATTAATCCTCATTATCAAGTCCCTCAGAGAAGACTAAGTAAGCAACCAGGGAACCAACGGCTTTAGGTCCTCTCTGAGGGACTCGGTAATGAGGATTAATGCCTTCCCAAAGGGCACTAGTGCATCAACTTGGTTTCGAACCCTGGGACCTCACAGCTATGAGACGACTGCTCTACCACTGAGCAATCTCATCTCCAAAAGTTTTGATCTACCCGTTTCAGTGTCAGCTTGAAGTCAAATACATGCTTGGTAAAGAGTATATGAAGCAATTGTGGCTGTTATAATTAATGTCCACTAAAGAGCAAAATTTATGATGTGTAGTTCCTTCATACTAAATTCCATCGTTAACACTAAACTTGAAATCAAATGCATTCACTATTATACTTCTGGTAATGTGAGCTTTGGACGCCATTTGAAAGAGATTCTTAGTCAAATATTACTTAAAGCCCCACTGCACTACTTATAGCGCCCTCTTTATAGCAAACAATGCCTAATCGGTGACCATTGGTCCCCCATGTTCCCCTTTTTCTTATGTTTAATAATTGAGAGCTGATTTGATGAGATAACCACCTGTCAGTGACCATGTAGGGAGGTCTAATCCCTCCTGGCAAAACTAGTGCAGAGGGGCTTTCAGGGGTGATAGTGAGCACTAAAAAAAAAAAGGTTTTTTGTTTTCCCCTCAACCACGCTCCCCTTGAGTAAAAAAAGAGAGAAGAGGATTCGCGGGGAAAAAATGGCTTTCGAGTAAGAAAATTGGGACAAAAATAGGGCAAAATAGGGAAGATTAGAGAAAATAACGGGGAAATTGGTAAAATCAGGATAAAAGAGGGAAGAAGAAAAAAAATCTGATAAAAAAAGAAAAAAAAAAAAAAAAAAAAAAATCGGGAAAACTCAACAAAAAAGATCGGGAAACCGATTTAAATCAGATTTTTATCATGCCTGGGCTTTAAGCTCTGAACCAAAGCAGCAGTTATCTTACCATCCTCCAAGCCTTGATAAGCTGGAAGTTTCCATCCTCCGTTCTCATCAGGATCTGGAATATGTTGACGTTGAGGACGGTAGCCCTGAGCCGAGTCAGCTCCCTCGCTTGAATCAATAAGTAAGGCACTTCATCAGCCTACAGCCAAAGAGAGTAACATGCCACACAGTTCGAGAGTGCTAACAAAAGACTAAGTGGAAATAAATTAAACAAAATTGTGGTGGTGGTTATTTTACCTGGCTGCTAAGAAAGCATAAATGCTTGTTAGTAAGCAACCAGATGGCCGATTGCTTAAGGTCCTCTCTGAGGGACCTGGTAATGAGGATTAATGCCCATTACCAAAGGGCACTAGCGTATCGACTTGGTTTTGAACCTGGGTCACCACATTTACGAGACCACTGCTCTACCGACTGAGCTATCACGCCTCCATAATATTATTAACAATTTTCAATATTCTAAGACCTGGAATTTCCGGTTATTTAGAATGAATAAAATCACTATCGATTATTGAAAGAAATAAGAGAAGAAATTCTCTGTAATTTGGTAAAAGCTGTTATTCAATTTGAGTACACCTTGAAAGTTGATATTTATCTCTTTTGTGACATGGTTGGCAACTTCTCACCAGGAATTTCACTGTTGTACAATGTGTTTGGACTAAGAAGAGCTAGTTGTTTTTTTCATTAAAAAAGGAGTTTGGAAGTTATGGAAGATACTCTAGGCAAATATGACAATGAAGAAGAATCAGAACTTAATCATGACTCTTGAAAGTTAATTTACAATAATCAATCATGAACCTGGTGGCACTCAAAGTGTTTGAAAATTAAAGGAAACCTTACATATCTTTCATCGATATCCTGTGCATTGAAGAAGTTTGCCAGCTCCACATAGTTCTTGCGCTTGTCCTCATCCGTGGGCAGGTAGCGACTCTCAACGGCTTGTCTGAGATGATCGTGGAAGAAGTTCAGCAGTCCATTCCGGTTGATGAGATTGTCCTCCAGGGAGAGGTAGAAAGGAGACCAGACTGCGCTCGGTACCTGTGGAGTGACAAATTCCATGATTGATGATTAACTCTTATCCTGCTGTAATGAATACAGACAAGGCTAATCCCCATTGTGCCAAGCCACGAATCCCCCCTGTGCTAAGTTTATTTTGAGATAATCTGATAATCTAATGGTGCGATCAATAGCGTGTGCGAAGCACTCGGCACAGTACAATGAGCATGAATAATAACTGTTATTACGAATGCGAGCATGCATGCATAAAGCAGCTAAGCTGTGGCTCGCTCGCGTGAATTAAGCAGCCAATCGATAGCATGCTCATGTGTACAAAGCACTATAACGGTAGCTTATGGAAGGATATGAGTTATAGAGAAGGTTGAGTTCTGGGAAGAGGTGAAAAATAATTTGTGAGCATTATCATTGTATTTTGTAAGTTTAGAAGAACATTAAATGAAAAATGTCCCTGAAAAGCAGGGCTCTTCAAATACCTTAATATTCTAACTATGGCATATGTAACATCATAAAAATCGAGACAGATTTTTATGCCACATGTTTGTGGAGTTCCATACATCTTTCTGTGTACAGTGCTTGTAACTTTACCAAGACTTTGCCAAATTTCTTATCATTTTGATGATTCCAGAACCTTGCAGTACACAACAATACTTATATGCTAGATCAGTGATCAACCTTTTCTGACCAATTCCACAATGCAATCGCATGACCAGAACTCAACTTTATCTTTAAGCCTTGCATCCTTCCTCCTTCTTTCAACTATTGCACTGTTAACTTGTAAATTCTATTCCTATGCCTTATTGTTTTCTTCTCTTTCTTCAGTTTCTTTCACCTTTTCTAGGTTTCTAATAGGTCTATTCCATTATCATTGTCCTAATTCTACCAAATTTGTCTACTTATTTTGCCATATTCTGCCTGATCTTCTATAACCTGAAAATTAAATCATAAGAAGACACAAGACTTTGTTTGCATCATCAGGGAATACAAGCATTTTCAAAATGAATGTTACTATAATCGAGACAGATTTTTATGCCACATGTTTGTGTAGTTCCATACATCTTTCTGTGTACAGTGCTTGTAACTTTACCAAGACTGGGCCAAATTTCTTATCATTTTGATGATTCCAGAACCTTGCAGTACACAACAATACTTATATGCTAGATGATCAACTTTTTCTGACCAATTCCACAATGCAATCGCATGACCAGAACTCAACTTTATCTTTAAGCCTTGCATCCTTCCTCCTTCTTTTGACTATTGCACTGTTAACTTGTAAATTCTATTCCTATGCCTTATTATTTTCTTCTCTTTCTTCAGTTTCTTTCACCTTTTCTAGGTTTCTAATAGGTCTATTCCATTATCATCGTCCTAATTCTACCAAATTTTTCTACTTATTTGGCCATATTCTGCCTGATCTTCTATAACCTGAAAATTAAATCATAATAAAACACAAGACTTTGTTTGCATCATCAGGGAATACAAGCCTTTTCAAAATGCAATGTTACTATAATCGAGACAGATTTTTATGCCACATGTTTGTGTAGTTCCATACATCTTTCTGTGTACAGTGCTTGTAACTTTACTGAGACTGGGCCACATTTCTTATCATTTTGATGATTCCAGAACCTTGCAGTACACAACAATTATATGGTAATGCAAATTTCTTGCCTCTAAGATATCTATCCCAGACATTTCCAAAGAACTAATCAAACTTGCACAAACACGAACCTAATTCCAAAACACTGGTGCTATCATCATCATCACCATCATCATCATTCCACAAGCTTGATCATATTTTCAACATCTCTTCTTACAAGTCACACTATTGAAAGCATGTCAGAATGGCTACGGTATTCTCTGCACTAGCTGTCGCCACCAATGATAACACACCAATGTTTGAGTTGAATCGAGCGCGAATGTTCACGAGAGCCCAGGGTTCAGGTCAAAGGTTGACCATTGTGTTGAATTAAAGAGGTGCGAATGATGAGCCAATGAGAAGGCTGTGATTTGTGAATAATTCAGTCATTTAATTATTGTTTGTTGTTTGATCCAGCAGGTCTGGGGGGCATTTCACAAAGCCTTTTTGCAATGACAAATGACAAAAATCAGTGACAAATCTGCTGATAACCAATCAGTAGCTTATAACAAAACTGTCATTTGCACTGATGACAAGTTTTGTGAAACCGGTGTACCGGTATTGTATGAACATGTATATTATAATCATTTACAATATCATCCAATTATAACAAGAACAGAATCTAGCGCTCTTAATAAAGACTGGATGGTGGCAGCTTACTATGTTCAGAATGTTTACTTGATTTTGGTGGCAAAGTGATATGTAAACCCCCTTTTGCTCACTGGAATTACACCGCCCCTCTTCCTCCCTCTTATACGTATATTCTTCCTCTTCAGTTATTATTATTAGTCCACGTCCCCGTCCCCCCTTTTCCGCCACAATTGGTGGCAGCGGTTGGATATAACTGATACGGTGTAGTACTATCATTGTACTTTTACCAGTAATCAAACCTTGATCTATACACCAACTACCAATGCAGCACTATACCACCATCACTAATACCCTAATCCTTATCATTGCACTATCATTCACCATTATTACACCATTGTATTCTTACCTTGAGCAAAGTCATGAGTTCATTCTCACTCAATCCTCTATGTGAACACCAGATGGCTGTGGTTGTATCCCTCACAAGATTAGGTCTGAGTAACAGAACAAGATGTGGGAAAAAAACACAACAGTATATTAAAATGAACAGGGTGCTACAAGAATTTTTTTCACCACTTGCCCTGTCGGGCAAGTGGGTTTTCAATTTACTTGCCCAAACAATATTTCCACTTGCCCAAAACTTTAAAGCGAAAAAGGACTCGAGGTTAAAGCATTTATTATCTCGTAATGATAAGTTAGTGTTTTAGATAGCAAATTAATGCAACGAACCCTCGTTGTCTGTTGTGTTCGTAGTTCGCTTTCTTGGCTGGCGGTGCCTCCATGTTTACTAGCACAATCGAGAAAAAACAGCTGATCAACGCACGTGTGTGTCTGTGCAAGCCGCTGTCATTTGGAAACGTAGGCTAATTTTCAGCTGTTAATAATTTGGGTCAACTCTTCCATCAAGAAACGTCATGTAAATAATGGGTAATCAACTATTTTAAATAAAGTACGGACATTTTTATTTCATCATTCACTGCTATAAATATCATGCCAAAATTTGTAAATTCTTACTAAATAATAATATTGAAGATATTTTACGATAAATCTCGGATAAGTATGCGAAAACTAGACTAAACAACGTCGCTAAAACCATGAAAACAAAACAACAACGGCTTATATTCTGGGGGTCTCGATACTATTATCAAAATGACTCGCTCGGTCGGATCTTGAGACCGCAGTAATAAATTGAAAACGAGACAAAAACATTCATCTGATTTATATGAGCAGCGAGTTTTAAATAATATGTTCACAATCATTAACAGTCATTATGAATAAATATCAAACATTTGACTTTTTGTACTTACTAGAAAATCCCTGTTGTTTATTCCATTCCGATTCGCACGTGTTCATTTCCCTAGAATAATGACGTCATATTTGGCGTGATTCAACCAATCGGCAATCAGAGAATAGCAAAGGCCTGTCGGTGCGGCCTGCAGAGCTAGAGACAGAGAGCGCGAATAAGCTCGCAGCTGGTACGATCGCGCTAGCTGTCTCTAGCTAGCTCACGGCCGGCCGTGCGTGGAGGCGGAGCGGCATTCATGGCTTGAAGTGTCACTGTTGCATGCGCGCTGAGCTAGCTGAGCTGGCTAGCTGTCTGTGAAGTTTTTTCGAAATCGGAACGATCGCTTTTTTGCTTCTGGATTTTGACGACGGGTAAGAAGTTGACGGGTGAATGGTAGAGTTCTTGGACACTAGGAAATTACTGTAAAAGTATCACTTGCCCGAATCGGGCAAGTGATAATTTGATTTACTTGCCCGACGGCTCAATTTGGTTGCCCCGGGACGTCGGGCAAGCGGGTTTGTCGCGCCCTGATGAAATATTTCAATTACTATTAACCCAGAAGAAGCAGTATAGAGTCATACTTATTATTAGATGTTGCAGGTTCGAGCACATTTGGATGCCTTTGAAAGAACACTTGCAAGGATAATTCATCAATTGAACAGATTTAAAAATTTGTGACTTGTAGATTATAGTCGCAATATGGAAATAAAAATGTAACAGTAGTGTTACGTTGTAGCTGTACATTGTATTTGTCATTCTAATAAAAGTAGTTGTTGACGTGTGCATTTTGTACAATTTTTTAGTAAGTTCTAAAATTGGGCCATACATGTACATGGTAAAGCTATCGTAGTGTCGAGCGGTACTTATGGCCTTTGGCAAGGCATCAATCTTCATTTGCCACACTCGACCCAGGTGAGGTAAATGGGTACCTGGCAGGAATTAATTCCTTGAAATGCTAGAGCGCTGTATAAATGCCAGCTAAGCTAAAGCTGGAGTAATAATAAATGCGCCTCGGAATAGAATTTCTAGACAGACGTCGCTATAGAAATGCCTATTATTATTATTATAGTGTAGACTTGAAATTCACAAAAGACTGATCCGCTGTACGATTTTCAAATCACATTAGCTCCCTGAAAAATTTAAACTCATCATAACAGAGCTCATTAATTATGAAAATCATTTAAGTATTATGTTGTGAAAATGAAGATATATACTGCTGCATAAAAGACGAACCTAGATATGGCTTCTTTCTCAAAAATCATTTAAACAAAAAATTATACTTTTGAGTAATGTAGGCATTCTACAGCTGCCATCAGTGCAAGCACCATTAAACCAAGACGCATCTCATTTCTCGAAAACCTTGGACAAAGCTGATCTTGATTTGGAGTAATGAAGACATTCTGCTGCTGCCAGCACTGAAAATTACACTCACCTAGACACAGCTCCCGTCTCAAAATCACTTTCCAACCTCTGCAGGATCAAGACAAAGAGGGCGCCAGCATCATCTGCGGCCAAGTAACTCTTGATGGCAGTAGTGAGCTGGGAGAAACTGCCGTACATACGAACCTGATCAAAAATTATGTCATTATTATGTCATTATATGTCATAATTATGTTAATCATGTCATTTGTAGTTTAAGGAGCCTATCCACAACAAGCTCTGCTTTTCCATAGGCTCTGCCACTATATCTCTAAAGTGCAACTCAATGGACAATATTCTGTATTGTATGTACATGTATATTATAAACATTTTCAATATGTTGTAACACTCTTTATGAAATGAGATATTGTGGAAACCAATAAACTATCTATCTATCTATCAAAAAAGGGGTGTAACATACATTTGAAGCTCAAAGCATCTACTGGTATAGACATTCAAGCAATATTGACAGAGATGAAAGAGAGGAGTAGACTGTTTGTAATCATAATGCCTTGCATGGAGATGCTAAAGCGGTTAAAAATCTGATGGCTTCTTGAATTTTCCGGTCTTAATTTGCTGTCTTTACCACCTGCATATTTTTGAAAAAAATGTGACCATCATGCATATGCCTACTCTAACAAGTGATTGAACTGACTTCATTTGATGCCTCACCGACACATAGTTTATGTAAATGTACGGTCATGAGAATAATATTGCCAATTAAATCATGGGCACATATACTTGCAATTATTTTATGCTCAAAACAAAATCTACTGCTCCTCTCATCAAACAGAATGTTAACAGTGGTACCCATAGAGATGGACAACTTCCACCATTACTACAAGTGTCAAGAATAAATTCAAACAATGTAAAAATGAGTTGGCTTACCTCATCCAAAAGAGCCTTGAGGTAGAGAGGATTTGAGCTCTGTTTAGCATTGAGGATGAGGTCCGTTTGTTCTTGGTTAAGTGTCTTTCCATACAGGTCCATGTAGCCGGTGATGATATCCAGCTTTTCCTTTTCTTGAAGTCCTTCTATCTTGTATGTCGGCATGCCTGACATGTCAATCACGTCCTGGGTCTGGAACAAAAAAATTAAGAAAATTTAGCTCGAGATTGCCAAATATCCCGCTATTTGAACTATCCCGATCGCAAATTATCCAGTTACTTTGCGACTTTATCAGCCCGAAGATGCAATCAGCAGGATATTTGGTCAAGATAATCATCTCAAGATATCTTGGGCTAGTTTGCAAAATATCCCGCTATTTGTCCGGTGCGTCTTCACCAGCCGGAAGACTCGCACTATGCATGAATGCTGACCAAAATATCTTGAGCTGAATTCTCGAGCTCGAGTTTCAAGTTTCAAGGTCAGGTCTCGAGCTGATAAAGACGCGATTTTTAACTTCAGGATTATTTCCCAAATCAGAAATAGTGGGCTATTTGGCAATCTCGAGCTGATGAGGACAGGCCTTTTGAGAGAGTTCAAGCTTATGTTCAACATGAAAATTGAGGTCTGTTTCTGTTCGTAGATAACCAGCTTCTCATTCTCTTGTAGTCCTTCAATTCTGTAGAGAAGACGGCTAGATTCCTTGATGATGTTCCTGTTCTGAATAAAAGAATTGGAGGCAATCTGTAGGGGGTTATAGGTCTTGCTTAGCATTTTCGAGGTCATCTGTTTGTTCTTGGTTGAGGCCTATACCAAAAGAGATCCGTGTGAAGATGTCCAACTTCTTGTTGTGGACTCAGTTCATTCCCTTGACCTTCGATCAATCCAAGGGTTGAGAGTTCAAATCCCAGCCCGGCACTAACGTCCTTTGAAAAGACATTAGTCCACATTTGCTTCTCACCACACAGGTGTAAATGGGTGCATGGTAAGTGATAGGGTATACATGCAATTGCATGGCCCTCAGAAAGAATAGCATTAGGCGCGTCTTCATCAGCTCGAGATTGCCAAATAGCCCGCTATTTCTGATTGGGGAAATAATCCCGAAGTTACAAATCGCGTCTTCATCAGCTTGAGATTCGACCTCGAAACTTGAAACTCGATCTTGAGAAATTAGCTCAAGTTTTTTGGCTCAGCGTTAGCACATAGTGCGAGTCTTCGGTCTGGTGAAGACGCACAGGCCAAATAGTGGGATATTTTGCAAACTATCCCAAGATATCTTGGGATGAAAATCCCGACCAAATAACCCGCTAATTGCTACTTCGGTCTGATGAAGACGCAAATTAGCCGGATCGGGATAGTTCAAATAGCTGGATATTTGTCAATCTCGAGATAGTGAAGACTGGCCCATTGATGCTGATGAGGCTTCCCTAGGCCATTCACTAAGTAAGTATTATCATTATCAAACCACAAGATTAGGTCCCTTTGGGATCAATTAGTCATTTAAACATTGGCTTATCTATACAACATCAAATAAAGGATTGAATAAATACACATACATGTATGCCTATACCACCGGTTCTCAACAATCAGTTCTACAGTTGACTTGCTTTAGCGCATTTATTTTACTTTAAAAAAAAAAAATCACTGTTAAAAAGTTGATATAACTTCTATGTTGGGCAAATTTTGAACGTGCACTTTCTATAATGGTGGGAGATGCATGTTCAAGATGTTCAACTAATACAATTAGAGAGTAATAAAAACTCATGGTAATAATAAAGAAATGTTGGTAATAAATCAATGATGACATACCTGCCCAGGAAGCGTAGATAGAAGCATTTGCAAGTTGCAAGGCAACAACTTTGGCAACCATATCAGGCTCTTCTCCTCACCTAAACAATAAGACCAACATGGAAACAAGAATTTCAAGGAATGTGTGAAACCATCTCAAAAATTCCTACAGTCCACTCTGTCAATCTCCATCTACTCTCTCCATATTCTCTCCATATTCTTTCTTCTTCTCCTTCTTCTTCTTCTTCTTCTCCTTTTCTCCTCCTCCTCCTCCTCCTCCTCCTCCTCTTCCTCCTCCTCTTCCTCCTTCTGAACACCCTCAACTCCTTGTTGCTCTCTCAAATGAGTGACCCTATAAGACCCAGAATGACTGACGAATACATACCACTTCCTCCTGCTCCACTGTCCAACTGATTCAAGGCATCCAGAACAATCATGACCTTTGACCTGCTGCTAGCGATACTGAGCCATGATGGGAGGTCAATGACCAGGTTCCTGTCAGAGGTCGGTATTTCCAGGTCAAGGTTGTAGAACTGCTTCATCTCACCATACAGTCTGAATATAAATGTGTATAATTAAATGAATTTTAATAACAAATTAATGAATTTTGATATCAAATCTCTTGTGGAATTGCATCTCAGTCATTGGACAATAGCTAGATTACAAGATATGGGGTAAGGGGTTTGAATTCCTGCCACAGCATTGACATCCCTGAGCAAGACATTAATCTACATTTGCCACTCTCCACCCAGGTATATTGTATCCAGTAGGAAGAAGCTCCATGATACATTATAGTGATACATTCAAGGAATTTAATAGATTCACATAACATAAAAACAACGAAAAAAAGGAAATTATAATAAATGATTTACTATTTTAAAGACAAGAACCAACGGCACATAATGGTTGAGTAATTATGATCTTAGTCCGGTATAGCTCAATAATTTATTTCCAAGAAACGACCTAAAATGCTACATATCAGGGATAGCTGTGCAACTTTTTGTTCACCCCTTTGACTCTTGCCAACATTATCTTCGGTTTTTCATATTGAACTTATTAATGTAAACTCAATCTAATTTGACTTGGGTCTAATCAAGATTTATTCATTCCATCCAATAAAAAAACACATATGTTAATAAAAAATAATATAGGTGTAGAAAAGAAATACGAATTATACAAACATGAGAAGGTCACTGATACATACAAAGGATAAATGCAATACCTTCTCAATAAATTCAAATGAGATGCACTTTCTGCTGAGCTGCCAATGAAATGTTTGAAGAGGAAAGTTTCTGGATTTTGCTCTTCAAAACGGCCGCACCAATTAGCGATGAGAGCAGATTTACCCGATCCAGATGCACCGATGATTGTAAGAGGTACCTAGATATATTACAGAGATAAAAGAAAATTGGAAACTAGTGAACTTTGTGGGAGTTACATAAAGACTAGGTTGAATTTAACTATGGCAGGCCATTCATGCCATTGGTTGTTCTCACCATTGGTCTGTCAAGGGACATCACAAATCTACAGATTTTTTTCTTTTTTTAGTTCATTATTGAAGAAAAAAAGTTACTTACATTGTAAACTTATTTAAGACCTTTTTTCTTCAACAATGGTGAGAGCAAACAGTTACATGAACAGCATGCCATAGTTAAGTCCAACTTAAAGTCAATCTTAGTCTTTGAAACACTCCCCATGTCTTTAAAGCCTCATTCCCATTAAGAATTATTCACATCCACCTGATTGTTTTGTAAGTCTTTCAAAAAAGGGGGAAATCGGGATAAAGGGAAGGGATACTAAAAATTTATACCAAAATGATAAAGAATTGAAAAGCATTTCCACACATTAAACACTTCAAAGATTATCACTAAAATGTATAAATTATGACCAGTAAATGTGCATGATATCACTGTACAAAAAAAGAACATTTTTTTTTGTTGGGGGGGGGGGGGAGAATCATTCGCCATGATTCATGTGGAGTCTTACCTTTGGTTTCTGAGCAAAGTAGTTGTCAATGTAATCAAAGTACTCCTGTCGTCCGATGTAGACGCGTCGTCTAGCGTCGGCGAAGGCATCATGGGCTTCTGACTCTCTCTGTAGAGCTGTCAGGTTGGTACCGGGCGGGAAATCTTCGTTGATGCACTTGACCAAATCCTAGGATTAAAAAAATTATTTGGACATCTATTAAATTACTTGTTGGTTTACATACATGTAAGTTTGTCTGCAACTGGAAGATGCAGGGACCTCAAAGAATGCAGAAGGCCACTGGTTGCCAATTAGTCCTTGCCGATAATATGTTGGTCTTTAATTCTGGTTTATTACATTATTCTGGGCCCCGTCTTATAAAGAGTTACGATTGATCCAAATCAATCGTAAGTCCTGCAATCAATCAATCAAAAGTTTGCAGTCTCCTATATCTTATGTACATATAATTGCGATTGATATTGACTCTTTATAAGATAGGGCCCAGGTGTCTAAAGTGAATTACTACAACATTTTAAATATAAGCGGAACAATTGAGATGTTTTTTTTTTTTGGGGTGGGGGAGAAGAGTATATCTCACAGTCTGTAACTAGAAAGAAAAAAAACAAACAAACTATTCTCTGATACTTTATGTACATGTAGCAACAGATATAGCCGGTGGCATACAATCACACCAAATCTTTTCCTTGTCTTTCACTTTAATAAAGGCAGGGGTTCTTCCATTTAAACCAACCTCTCTGATCATCGTCGCAGCATCAACCGCGCCCTCAAAGTTCCTCAACGGAAGTCCAGAAGCCACAATAGATGCCCTCAGCTTCTGTTGTAAGTCAAAATGCCACTGAGTCTCTCCTTTTGCATTCTTTCTCTCTTCCTGCACAGGAGAAGAAAAAAAAAATCCCCATTTAAAAATGGAATGAAGAACAGGCAAAACCTGCATCTCTGTGAATCAGGAATGACAGAGAATCATATTTTCTCAATTTGTGTCTTTCCTGTATTGTTCTTCAATCACTGCACTTGCATTCTAATGACTTAATATCAGTGTTTTTGAGATTGCTACTCATTCATTTCTTTAATTGTCATCTATATCTGCATTCACATACGACGAACACAATAACGATAACTACAACAAAGAGGCCGGAAATAGTGATGCCTATGTCGCCCTCTGCTCTCAAAAATGAGATCCAAATGGATGTGAGAGATAGAGCATGTATATAGAGATCTTCTTACTTCAGTCTCTGCAGGGGGAGGAAGGTCCTCTCTCTTCACTTTCGCCGATCGCAAATAGAAGAAGATTCTGTTCTTCTTGTTCTCTTCATGAGGTCTGATCGCTCCATGCATCACCTCCAGCTAAAATGGGTTTTGGTATTCCAAAGAAGGGGAAAACCGAGAAAAATAAACATGTAGTTTTTCAGGAAAAAACAGTGCAATTACATGTATATATTTGCAGATAACTACTATTAACCACAAACATTTTTGTAACTATGAAAGATTGCGTATTCGGGGTTGTGATTATATCATCTTAATTGGTTGGAAAATTTCATGTCTTGAAATTTTCAAGATTACCACTTTAAAACATCTCACACAAAATGGGTGTTCAAATAGTACCGCGCTCAACAGGTTGAAAATTAAAAAAATATCTGTAATTGATTCAAGCTCCCTTAATTACCTTGACATTGCTATTCGAAAGGGTCCGAGTTATAGCTTGTTCACAATACCATAGTTAACCGTGCTCTTTGTTAGTGCACTGGGTAAATGAATGACACATGGGGATGAAAACAGGAGCTGCGTGCAACAATGGTCTTATACTCATACTCACGTAAATGCACTGTACAGTATGCCCAAGTATGCTGAAAAAAACTGCCAAGGTTTATTATGAGATATGTGAACGAGCCTTTATCCCTCTGGGCCAAGATAACCAAGATCTAACATACACATACCTGTCAACATTTGAAAATAAGAATTAGGAATTTTTAGCACGGTATATGCCTTTAAAAATAAGAAATCGCACTTGCAGCGGCAGTGTAACTGGCAATACGCGATAAATCTTTACCAAAAAGCGAATACAAATTCGCTGCTCGATCATGCAGCCATTCAACGCACGCAATACGTGAACTATCAAATCGCGGCAAATGATAAAACAAGCTTAATTTGGCTTTAGCACACACACATTTTTTTGTTGAAAAATCTGAATATTCCGAATTTTCAGGACCTAAAAATCCAGAAAATCTTAATATTCTGGATTATTCGGAAGGGTTGGCAGGTATGCATACATATGAACTTACCTGTGTGACGCTGGAGTCAAAGCGGTATTCATCGACCCACTTGAAGTGTTTGTACTCATCCACAGCTGTGGTGTAGCTCTTGTCTAGGAGCTCATCTTTGAACTTACTGGACTGGCTCCAGCCGAAGCGATCCCCCATCAGGCAGATGAAGTACGGACGACACTTGTCAATCTGTAGGGTTATTATAAAGCATTTGTATATGTTACAAACAACTAGAGCTCCATTTTACTACACTGAAACCGGATTAAGATCACTTTAAAGGCAGATGGTCTTCAGCCAGGTACAGGTTTCTTTCTTTCATGTTTTGATGAAAAACACTGGTCATCAAGGAAAACAAAATATAAGGTCTTTTGAGACAGGTGGTTGCTGAAGCAGGTTTGACTGTATGGATGTTTAAGAATTGTTAAGATTGTGATCCAGCTACAGAGTAAGTTAATGTACATGTATGACAAGGTAACAAAATATTGGATTCACCAACAAAGGATGAAAAAAAAGGTTATCTCTCAATTATAATTCTTTTTGTCCAAATACATATAGCATCATAATCATCCTCACTATCATGATGATCATCATGATCATTAGCTACATCTTACTCATTTCCTTCCCATCATTCTACATCACTATTACCAACATCACCATCTTCTTTAATCATCATCAGTACCACCACCACCATCTCAATCATCATCAGCAGCATCATCATCATCAGCAGCAGCAGCATCATTCATCATCATCATCAGCATCATCATCATCATCATCATCATCATCATCATCATCATCAGCAGCAGCAGCAGCAGCATCATTCATCATCATCATCAGCATCATCATCATTATCATCATCATCATCAGCAGCAGCAAAAGCATCATCATCACCATTATCATCATCATCACCATCATCATCATCATCAGCAGCAGCATCATCATCATCATCATCAGCATCAGCAGCAGCAGCAGCATCATCATCATCATCATCAGCAGCAGCATCATCATCATCATCATCATCAGCATCATCAGCATCAGCATCATCATCATCATCATCATCATAATCAGCAGCAGCAGCAGCATCATCATCATCATTATCAGCAGCAGCATCATCATCATCATCATCATCATCATCATCATCATCATCCTCCTCCTCCTCCTCCTCATCATCATAATCATTAGCTACATCTTACTCATTTCCTTCCCATCATTCTTCATTACTATTACCAACATCACCATCTTCTTTAATCATCATCAGTACCACCACCACCATCTCAATCATCATCAGCAGCATCATCATCATCAGCAGCAGCAGCATCATTCATCATCATCATCAGCATCATCATCATCATCATCATCATCATCATCATCATCATCATCAGCAGCATCATTCATCATCATCATCAGCATCATCATCATTATCATCATCATCAACATCATCATTATCATCAGCAGCAGCAAAAGCATCATCATCACCATTATCATCATCATCACCATCATCATCATCATCAGCAGCAGCATCATCATCATCATCATCAGCATCAGCAGCAGCATCATCATCATCATCATCAGCAGCAGCATCATCATCATCATCATCAGCATCATCGTCATCACCATCAGCATCATCATCATCATCATCATCATAATCAGCAGCAGCAGCAGCATCATCATCATCATTATCAGCAGCAGCAGCATCATCATCATCATCATCATCATCATCATCATCATCCTCCTCCTCCTCCTCCTCCTCCTCATCATCATCATCATCATCATCATCATCAGCAGCAGCAGCATCATCATCATCATCATCTTCATCATCATCATCATCATCATCGTCCATTCATCATATCATAAACATTGACTCTCCAACTATGAAGAATAAGGTACTATATACATTCTTTCTTCCTCTTCATCTTCCAACAGAAACAAGTTTGCCAATCACTTACCTCTCGTAGACATATCTCAATGGTCCTTCCGCTTTTAGTCTGCTCCTCCGTGATCCCCCATCGAAGGTCGACGTAGGTGAAGAAGACCCCCCGATCCAGACAAAGTCGATTGACCTCACGGAACACCTTCTTGATGATCAACTCTCTCTCCTCCTCAAAGTCTCGGAATGTACTGGAAACAAAGACTCGGATCTCACGCTTCACTGCTTGCTTTCTCACGTTGAGGGTAATTTCGGTATTTCCTGGATTGGCAGTTACTTTTGCAGCAACTTTATTGTTAGGTGAAAAAATGGAATAACAAACTTTAATTTGTATTCAGCTTGATGTTTCTTCAAATATTAAGATAATTATGAAGATGCATATACTATGTATATATATATAGCAAAAAGATGTGTAAGCTTGTATTCATCTTTCCTTCTTCTTTACACATAATAGTGGTCTGATTTGAAAGCCGATTTACTAGATAATATAAATGTCGCAGAGGAAACTATGAGATACAAATACAGGAAATATGGAGACCTTATTTCTATTCCCTTGTCCATATTGATACGATTTATACACTAACAAATCAATATATGATTTCATAACAATGAAGAAAATTATTTCACTGGATAGGAAGTTTGATGCCCTTAACTATTCTCTCAGCTCTTAGATGCTTACCTTTCGTTTTATCAGCAGAAGACTGCATTAGCATAGCTATAGGCTTCAAAGCGTCACGGTACTCCTCTTGGAGTTGACTCAAGAAAGAAGCGATCTCTTGTTTCCGTTCTTCGGCTGTACTCGTCTCAACGTCTGAATATTCATCTCCGATTGCCGGGCTGACTTCACTCATGACACGCAAGGCACCAGCGGATATGACAATCCCAAAGTGCCCCGCCCAGCCCTTATCATCTTGACCTAGTTCCACCAAAATAAACAAGGAAGGAATCATATTTGAAAAAACAAGGTTTATGAAGAAATGTATTTGAAAAAAATTGAATAAAATTTAATTCCATTTCAACCTCCTCTTTTGCCTTCCCTCTCATTCTATTTCTGTATTTCCTCTAAAACACTTTACACAGATTCTTAAGACAAAATAATATATAAACACAGACTGTGGAAACCTTCAGAGAATTTCCTGACTTATGCCCCCCCCCCCTCACCATTTTGAAGTCAACAGGTTAGGCCATAAAAAGTTCATGGTGAAGGATTTTTTTTTTTTTTAAGAGTCAGTACGAACTATCTTTAAAAAAAGCTCTGAAAATGAACAGAAATTTTTCACAGACTAGTTCTCCCTTCCAATTTGGAATTCAACAGATGAGAACATCAAAAGTTCATAGTGCAAGATTGCTTTAAATGATGCAATCTGAACCTACCAGAGCTCTGAAAGTTGACAGTTCTAACTCCTGGTCCATAGCCCTTGAAAGTAAAGCTCTCCTTGATCCATCCCGGAGTAGTGATGCTACCTTTAAGTCCAGTCGTCTTTTTGGCAATCACGTTGTCACTTGCATCGAGAAGGGACACCGTGAAGGTGTATAAGCCTCCTTTACAGGAACCCTCATGGAAAGATTCAGATGCCTGAAGGGAAAAAGGAAAGAAATTTAAGCTCTGACTATTAAACCTGCAAGACGTAATATGTATACAAGTACAAATAATGTGAATGAAACATTTAGTTTAATTCTTATCAGTACTAGTTTACAGGAGGGATTAGACCGCTCTGCAAGGTCACTGGACAGGTGGTTATCTCATCAACTCAGCTCTCAGTTAACATAAGAAAAAGAGGATCATGGGGGACCAACGGTCACCGATTAGGCATTGTTTAATATAGAGAGGGCGCAAGTAGCTACAAGTAGTGCAGTGGGCCTTTAAAGCCAGAACTTTTGGCTATGAGAACTTTTAATATGTATACAAGTACAAATAATGTGAATGAAACATTTAGTTTAATTCTTATCAGTACTAGTTTACAGGAGGGATTAGACCGCTCTGCAAGGTCACTGGACAGGTGGTTATCTCATCAACTCAGCTCTCAGTTAACATAAGAAAAAGAGGATCATGGGGGACCAACGGTCACCGATTAGGCATTGTTTAATATAGAGAGGGCGCAAGTAGCTACAAGTAGTGCAGTGGGCCTTTAAAGCCAGAACTTTTGGCTATGAGGATAATGGTAATGATCATCAGGATGAATCTTGGAATGATAATGATGATGATGATGATAACAGTGATAATGATGATGATAATGGTGATGATGGTGATGATGATGATAACAGTGATAATGATGATGATGGCAATGATAACAAGATAATGATGATGATGATTATGACTGATAACAATGATTACGATTTCAATGATGATGATTATAATAATATTGGTGATAATAATGATGATGATCATGATGATGTTGGTGATGGTGATGATGATGATGATCATGATGATGTAATGATAACGAAGATGATAATACCTGAATCTCTGGGGCTGTGTCCAGATGTTTTTCTGAGAAATGCTGAGTCAGAACGATGTCCTGAGATTTGGTACATGCCATATGTGACGTTACAAACTCTGCATTTGATAATAAATAAAAGAATACAAATTAATTTCATCAAGAACAACTGTCACATTTCAGGATAAAATTTGCTCACAACCATTCAATTGACAATATTTCAGTAGCTTATAACAGTTATTGCATCTCGTTATTAACATAAGGTTTAATAAAATTTGGAGTGGACTATTAGGCTATTATTATTATTATTATTATATGAAATAAGGAACTGAACCCTGTTTCATAAAACTTGTTATCAATAAAAAAAAAAAATTATAAATTTCTATGACAAATTAGCTCTCAACCAATCAGTTGCCACCAGATGCAGGGGTGATAGTGAGCACTAAAGGTTTTTTTGTTTTTGCCTCAACCACGCCCCCCTTGAGTAAAAAAAAGAAAGAAAGAGGATTCGCGGGGAAAAAATGGCATCTAACAACATTCCCCCCCTTTCGAGTAAGAAAATCGGGGAAAAATAGAGCAATTAGGGAAGAATAGAGAAAATAAGAGGGAAATCGGGAAAATCAGGATAAAATAGGGAAGAAAAAAAAAATTGGTAAAAAAAAAAAAAAAAAAAAAAAATCTTGATTTTTTTATTTTATAATCGGGAAGGAAAAAAAAATCGGGGAAAACCAAAAAAAATCGGGAAACCGATTTAAATCGGTTTTTATCAGGCCTGCAGTAGCTTATAACAGTTATTGCATCTTATTAATGACATAAAGTTATATGAAACAGGGACCTGTACTCACTCTTCTCCGTGCCATCACCACCATCACAAACTTTGAAATTTCCACCGTAGTTCCAGTGCGTCATGTCACCGTTCTATTGCAAGCAAAGTCAATATCAAACAAGTGAAGTAACACTGCAATTCCAACAACCCTATATTCATATGAACCAATCACCAGAAAAAGATTTAGTACCGTTTATAAGGGGTGCCCTTTTTTACCTATACTACTGTATAAGCAAAATATAATAAGCTTCATATATTTCTTCTATGAAGAGATACCGCAAGTCGGTGTGCTTGCAGTAGAATAGGGCATGCACAGCACCCAAGTCCGAATCGGATTCAGCGCATGCCCTATTTATTTTATTCTTTATTTCTTCATACTTCTTAAAGGTAATACAAAGTTTTGGGGAATTTTCAAAATTGGGTGGATAGTAAATCTTTACCATTTTGATATATTTGGATGCCCCTGTCGATCTATTATAAGCACCAGAAATTTTAGCCCCTAAAATACTTCTGCTGTCGAGAAAAATTGATTATAAAAATTTACCGGTGCTCCCGGTAAATTTTGATAAATTTCAAATAGCGCCTACGGCCGTACAATGGTAGCTGCGACCATGAAAATCTCAGAATATGTAGCTGTGATATATAATTTTCAAACGGGAATAGCTAATCGGTCGATTTTAGTCAAGAAACATTGTGTTATAGCTTAATTGATATCTCGACCTTGAGAGGGAGCTATACAACATAAAGAGTTTATTATTTACAATTTCATACCTTTAGACTCGATTTCAACCGCGACAACGATCACTGAATATTGTAGGATCGCATATGCTTCCAATATATTCATTTGAACCAAATTTATGACCCCATACCAAAACTTTGTATTACCTTTAACTGTTAACCCATAGAATGATAGGTTACATTTTAATTTTAAAGGTTGATTTGATAAGTTCAAACTGTACACAAATTATTTTTCAGTAAAGTGAGTGGTGCACTTTAACCCTTTACTGGCTTTGATCAACTAATAGAACAAAGAAGGGACTGCCGCAGTCAACATTTTGCACACATCATTTTAAAGGGGAAGTCCACCCTGATGTTAAGCTGGTTTTAATAGAAGCAGATCAATGAGAGGAATAGATCAGTAAAAGTTTGAGCAAAAACTGATATAACATAAGAAAGTTATGAATTTTTGAAGGTGCGATCAATCAAACACAAATTGGCAACTCTGTGACATATCTTGCGAGGTCCCCTTCCATTTGCCCAGTACTAACAACAACAAAAAAATCAAAAACAATTCTTTTAAGAAATTATCAATCATACATTCACCCTATTATTGCAAATTTGTTTTTATACAACCCCTGTATGAAATAAAACTATTCCATTTATCAATAACCAAGAAAATGAAAGTTCATGAATTTTCTGCACAGAGCAAATTGGAGAGGAGCTCGCGGGGTACGCCACAATGCTGCCAACTAGTTTCTCTAAAACTAACTAAATATCCCATTTAAGTGTACTTGTATGATGCACTCCAAACAATATGGAAGTCCAGGATTAAGATCCATGGCGAATAGAGAGTTAATCTCTGAATAAACCACCAAGCATAATGTAAGAGCAATAGGGATACGGGTTAGGGGTAAGATTAAGGCTAGGGTTAGAGTCAGGGTGAGAGTTAGGGTTAGAGTTAGGGGCAGAGTTATGGTTAGAGTTAAGTTTATACTTAAGGTCAGAGTTAGGGTGAGAGTTAGGGTGAGAGTCAGGGTGACAGTTAGTGTTAGAGTTTGGGTCAGAGTTAGTGTTAGAGTTAAATTTAGAATAGGGTCAGAGTTAGGGTTATACTTAAGGTCAGATTAGGGTCAGGGCTAGGGTCAGGGTTACAATAAGAATAGGGTGAAACCAGATTAAACCAGGTTTATAAATTAATCTGCCATTATGAATACCAGCCAATGATTTCTTGACACTCAGAAATAAAATAGAAAAAGCATATGAACTGCACAAGAAATAAACCATTTTAACTTGGCCAATGCGACCAATGGGAGTAATTTTTAGGATAAGAATCTTGATCACAAAATCCATTAAAGGGCAATCCAACCCCTACCTACAATAACTTCATTTGTAGGAAAGCAGAAAAATAAGATAAAAAGAATGGTGAAAGTTTGAAACGAATCGGACCAATAATATTAAAGAAAGTTATGCATGTTTGAAATATGAGATCACTATTAGATGATGCGAATCTCAAATTGGCAGTGTGGTCAGTGGCTTGTGACGTAGTCGCGGATAACTCTCCAGTTTGTCATGTACAAAAATGTTATTATTTCTGTTTTTCTCCTAGGCACCTTCTTCCTTAGGGCACAATTAACACAACAACAACAACCCCCTCCCCGCAAAAAAAACAAACTTACCTCGCCTGATGCATTTTCGATGAGGTTTTGAGACCAGCCGGCAATCTTCATCTCCTTCAGAGAGAATGTACGATTCAACGGCAGCAACTTATCAGCAAGCTGAATACACGGAGAGATCGAGCACACAAAATAAAATAAAATGAACTTGAAGTAAATCAGAATGAGCATTTATCCTAGGTAAACATCTTATTTATTGTTATTTTGTATATTTTAGGAACATCAGGAGCTCTTGCGGCGCAGAAAAGTATATTTGCATCGGGTTTGCGCTTTATGAATTCATTTTTATTATTATCATTATTATTATCATTTATTACTATTATTAAATGAAAAGAAAGAAAAGAAAAAATCTGCCTTCAAGAAGAAACTGGAATGATAAAATGACAAGGTCAGTGGGTCAATGCATGTAGCATGATGAAGAATACAAGACAGAATATGAGAGAAAGAAAAAGAGAGACAAAGAGAGAGAGAGAGAGAAACTTCAGAAACGAGGTGTCAAAATAGAAGGACAGTGAAATACAGAAACAAAAACAGAAAGAAAATACGCATAGGAAATAGAGCTGATCAGTGTTCATAATTCATGATTCAAGAATCTACCATATCCCATTCTCTTTTTCAAACCAATTTAAAAATCAGGATCTGACATAATTGGTTCAACTACACTCACATGGAGGAAAGTACCATGTACCACTAGTGGAATAGAGGGGGGAGGGGGGGCGGGGGGGGGGGGGGGGGTAGCCTGTACCTCATTCCCCCTTAAAACCCATTCGTACACAGTACGAACACATCCAATATGAACCTAATTTAAAGTTTCCACCCCCCTTAAATCTCAGAGCCAAAATGTACCGGTACCTGGAAATATATCCTTTTTTTTGCTTTTATATGTATTTTTTGTTGTTGGAGGGGGAGGGGGAGGGGTAACAAGGACGGGCGTGTGTGTGGTTTGTTAAGAGTTGTGCAGCTAGCCTCTTCCCAGAACTCAACCTTCTCTTTAAAAGTACCTCTTGCTGGATCTTGGTTTCATTCTGCTTCTCTTCAGGAGTAAGAGTTGGCTCTTTGAAATCCTTGTCGTACACCAGGATTCCAGAAACGCAGACATCACCGCCATCTATCAGTGTGGTTATGACAATGAAAGAAAACAAAAAAAATCCATTTGAATTTAATCAGAATCAATTGCAAAGTTTTACCGGTATAAAAAGTATTTCATTCATAACCTGCCAACCGTTCAACAGCAAAGATTAGGAATCCCCAAAAGGCAAAATTAGGAAAACCTTTTACATTGTATACGTTTTATATCAAAGTTTTCAGAAAAAGACAAGAATCTAGGGTTCGTAATGTGAGCTTACAGGCCCCAAAATAGGAACATGCATCCCTCCAAAATAGGAAAGATTGGTGGCTATGTTGATGTCTGTCCGTTTCTCTATCTTTCTCTCTCTCTCTCTCTCTCTCTTCTCCTCTCTTTCTATCTATCTCTTTTTCTCTTTCTCCTTCTCTCTCTGTCTCTTTTTCTCTGTCTCTCTTCTCTTTCTCCCCCTTTCTTCCCCCCTCTCTGTCTCTCTCTCGCTTATTTACTAATAAAGCTTAATACAACTCACTTGTATCAAAACCGATTGTGGTGCCACCAGGTTCAACTTTGATTGGTACTTCGCATGTCTTTGCTATGGTTCCTACAGCATGTACATGGCCTTCACTCGTCAACTGATCAAGTAGCTGCAGGAACATGGAAATAAAGAAGAATGCACGTTTACAGATCTTAATCTTACCACTTATAAGATGCGCCACCTCATTTAAACAAGCTACTATTTTCAAAACAACTACGTAACGACTACTACGTCTACTACAACATCTACTACTACTACTACTACTACTACTACTACTAAAACTACTACTATCACTACCACTACTACTACTACTACTACATCTACTACTACTACGACTACTACTATGACTACTACAACAACTACTACTACTACTACAACTACTATTACTACTATCACTACCACTACTACTACTACTACTACTACTACTACTACTACGACTACTACAACGACGATGACGACTGCTACTACTACCAATTGCTACTACTACTACTTATATAAATACTACTACTACTACTACTAGCAGCAATACTACTAGTACTAGCTGCTAAAAAAGTTTTGGTATGGGGTCATGAATTTGGTTCAAATGAATATATTGGAAGCATATGCGATTTTACAATATTCAATGATCATTGTCGCGGTTGAAATCGAGTCTAAAATGGTGAAATTGTACATAATAAACGCTTTATGCTGTAAAGCTCCCTCTCAAGACTGATATTACTTTCGCTTTAAAACAATATTTCTTGACTACAATTGACCGATTTGCTATTGCCGTTTGGAAACTATATATCAGAACTGCATATTCTGAGATTTTCATGTTCGCAGCTAAATTTACCTGGAGCATCGGATACTTTTTATTATTCAATTTCTCGAAGGCAGAAGTGTCTTAGGAGCTAAATTTTCTAGTGCTTATAATACATTCACAGGGGCATCCAAACATATCAAAATTTTAAAGAATTACTATCCATCCAATTTTCAAAATTTCCCAAAACTTTGTATTACCTTTAATAGACAGACTGACTTTAGAAGATTTTGATAGACTTACCGGACGAGTATAGTCTGCCGCATCATCATCATGTATGAAACTTTTTGCCAAATCTGCTCCGACAGAGTACAAGCGTAACATGTAATCTCCTGCTCGCATTGATTGCATCTGTAAACATCAACCAGAAGATACATATCAAACATAAACAACTTTGAGAAGCAATTATATTGTTTTGTGGTAATCAGTTAAACCGTTATTCATAAAAACACATGAATTTCAATCCAGATAGAAGTAGAGTCTACGTCCCCTGATTAATAGAGCAGCAAATGAACCTCTTGATTGCATAATATTCACCATAATCATGTCATCAAAGTAACAAATACAGTCATATGGCATAATGAAATCACTACAAGTGTATTTTTATTTCATGACATAATAAAAAAAAAAAAATTATTTTTTTTATTTTTTACAGATTTACAATAATTTTGTAAAACTTGGCACTACATAATTTAAATGGACTAAATTAAAGGGGAAGTCCACCCTGAAATTAAGTTGGGTTTAATAAAAGCAGAAGAATGAGAGAAACATATCAGTGAAGGTTTGACGAAAATCCATCAAAGGATAACGAAGTTATGAATTTTTAAATTTTTAATTTTGTGACGTCACTTGCGAGCTGCTCTTCCATATGTTGTGTACTGTAATTTCCATAAATTGCCCCCTTTTCATGGTTCTTGATGAAGGAATGGATCTATTTCATAGAGGCGTGTATAAAAGCATGTGTCTGATAATATATCGAATGCACAGGTAAAATAATAATTATTTTTCTGAGAAAATGGCAATTTATGGAATTTACAGTACACAACGTATAGGAGAGCATCTCGCATGTGACGTCACAAAATTAAAACTTTAAAAATTCATAACTTTTGTATCCTTTGTCGGATTTTCGTCAAACCTTCACTGATATGTTTCTCTCACTGTTCTGCTTTTATTAAAAACAACTTAAGTTCAGGGTGGAATTCCCCTTTAAGCCTGATTTAACTTAGCTATGACCCCCCCCCCCCCCCAAAAAAAAAAAGTCAATATTCTTTTAGTTTTGTTTGTTTTGGGAGGGGGTATATTTGTTCTTGTCAATATGCACACAAGAATATTTATGTTATCATTTGAGTACATATTGGCCCGAATTCACAAAGGAGGTTTGTCGACAAACCGAGGTTTATGTACGTCATATGAAGCGTTTTGACGCGTTTTTTACAAACCTGGCTTGTAAAATACAAAAGGAGGTTTGTCAAAACAAAAGGAGGTTTGTCGACAAACCTCCTTTGTGAATTCGGGCCTATGGGTTTTGCTGTTGGTGTTGTTGAATAGATTCATGTTAAGGTTCAACCATTTCAAGGGATTGATACAAATGCTCTGAATGTGTATGTCTGGTCCTATACCCACAGATCACTTTCACACCAAGTAATACTTCTGAGAGCAGGGCCATGTACTATAAAACCTTTTGATTGATCGTAAAGTTAATATTGAGCGTAAGTCTATGGCTCATCGTGTATTGATCAAACTTAAGATCAATCATAACTCTTTATAATACGCGGCCCATAATGACAAGAAAGTTAAATATTCAGAGCAAAGCATGTGTTGGTCCTCCTATAAATTGTCCCCTTAAAATGATATACTCATTAGGATACAAACCGTTTTAGGATTAATTGTACTCACAGGAAATTCTATGCGATTTTTAAAACCATTGTGTGTGCGGTTGTGCGTGCTGACGAGATAGGAGTCGTATGTACCTCCCAACAGCGAATAAAGGTTGCGATTTTGAGGTGTACAAGAGCCGAACTTATTCATACAATCCAGACCTTCAGAAGAAAATAAAAGCAAGTGATAAAGTATGGATTATAATAATGTATTCCTTGAACTCATTACGAAAAGCTCTCATTAAAAAAAAACATACCCATCCACTATAACACAGGAACCAATGTAATTCAGGTGGGGTATCACGACCCCCATTTTGTTTCTCTCTCGTTAAAACTTGGACAGAGCCTCGCAGCTCTACGTGAGAGATTTAGATATTGGATTGCAGCTGTACTCTTCATCATCTTATGTAATAGTGTAAACTAACTCTTACTGGGGCTCTGCCTGAAAGGAAATGACAAGTAGGAAATATATTTTACTTGTTTTAAGTAACTCATAATTTAGATGAAGACCAACATGAAAGTTTGAATAAAGCAAAATGACCCAGAATTAGCGATATAACAACAATTTTAACTGTAAAACAAAGCAATCTTTCTCCCTTTCTCTCTCCCTTTATCATGATTATCTCTCTCTATCCCTTTCTATCACCCGGCAAGGTAGACAAGGTATCGGCAGGGGGGATTACATTGTATAACGCTCGTGTTTTCTTTAGGCTTAGCTCTAGAAGTGGTGAAAGTCAAATGGAGGTTTCAAATTTAAACGACGAGTTTTCGTCATGTGTTTCTGAATTTGAAGCAGTCAATTAGACCTAATGTCATGTACTAAAGAAAAATGTTCTCTTAACAAACTTCTTAAAAGAAATCGTCTGTTTGGAGGCAGAAGGGAGCTTAACTCATAAACTTTAACTCAGGGTCAATGCCCTTCTTCCTCTGAATAGATTAAAGGTATAGACCAGTTTTGGAAACGCACCCCCCCCCCTCCTCTCTAAAAATGAAATGGAAGCTTTTATTACCAATCATGTGAAACTGCTAATACGTGATGACACAAATTTTGCTGAGAAACCGCCTACTAATTGATATATTTGGTAAAATATTATATCTATTTGGACCTGATAGATATAACGCATGTGTCGCGCACGTGTCATGTAGTCCCATATAAATCTTTCTGTGTACAGTGCCTGTTACTTTACCAAAACTGGGCCAAATTTCTTATCATTTTGATGATTCCAGAACCTTGCAGTACACACCAATACTTATATGCTAGATGATCAACCTTTTCTGATGCAATCGCATGACCAGAACTGATCTTTACCTTTAAGAATTTGTTTAGTGTAGGACATTGACTAGGAGCACTTGTTAAAGGAACAAGTGTCATACAACCAAGTCTGATTTGATTTTGAATATTTCTTTAAATTCTGATTTTCAGGCAACATTACCCTGCAATTTTATTTCTGAAATCTATTTCACTTACCGCCAGTCTCGTTTTCGCCAATATATTCATACTGAGACTGTGTATTATCAAAAACAGCGCCATTGAGAGCCTCGTAGGCTGGACCACCACAGTTGAGAGCATAGGCTACCCCAGGAGGTTGCTTGATCACCTGATGAGGGGAACCCCCCAGTTCGATAGATACATCAGCTCCATCTGAGAGAAAGGGAGATACGTATTAAAATACAAATTGAGAGGAATCCCTAGTAAATAGATACATCAGCTCCATCTGAGAGAGAGGTCGATAAGTATTAAAATACAAATTGAGGGGAACCATCTAGTTCAATAGATACTTCACCTTCATCTGATAGTAATGTAGAAAGGTATTAACATACAAATTAATTTTACATTTTAAGATTTATATCAACCTTTTCAACAGAGAAAGTTAATGATGATTATGGCACTAATAAGAACTAGCCACTTGCAGCTATGCTAATGATTGAATAGCATATTTGACTCACTTTTGTCTTTCAGTACAGCAAATGCTCGATAAACCTTCAGTCCAGAGCTCTTCTCCTTCTCAGTCAACCCCCTCTGGAAAGCCAATCTACCATCAGGCTGTTCCATCCAGTTTCCTCCATCCACCTCCTGGACAGAGACCCCACCACAGGTCACTAGGACCTTGGTCAGGTTGTCCACCCAGACGGTCAAGTTATCGTCATCTATGGTCAGACCTCCCTCTACTGTTTTTGAATCTCCGGTTGCCAGGCATTCGTGTTGCAAACACCTATATCCATGGACAAATACAAATATTGTTGTTGTTGGTTTATTTTCAACCTGGCTGATAAGAAAGCACAATGTATGTATGCTTGTAAATAAGCAACCAATGGACCAACAGCTTTATGTCCTCTATCTGACAGACTTGATGAGGATTAATGCCTTACCAAAGGGCACCAGCGCATTGACTTGGTTTCAAACCTGGGATCTCCTGGTTATGAGACCACTGCTCTCCCACTGAGCCATCGTGCCTCCACAAATTGGATCACTTAGTAAAATTTTGGAAGGTTATGAGATAAATTGTGCTCTTAACCTAGTGTGAAGAAGGTACTTTGAGACTCTAAAAACATAATTGTTCATGTTCTGATAATCTAGCTGTTTAATGGCTAGCAAAATTGTTTCAGTAACACACAGGCATATATGGCAATTTCTTTAGAAAGAAGACATGTCGGCTCGATGAGCAGAAGAAATTTCATTAAACCAGGTGAAGAAATAAATAAATAATCTTAAAAACGGAGCTGCCGTTAACCAGACATATATTCTAACAAAAGCACAAAAACAACAATAAACATGAATATATAAAAATTAATATCATGTACATTGTAAGTACCTGCCAACCTTTCACTGCGAAGATTAGGATTCCCTCAAAACAGAATTTAAAAATACAGTCTATCTCTGATATTACTATTTTACACAGATGTTTTCAGATAAAAATAGAGGAATCTTGGGTTTCTAAAATTAGTTTGAAGGCCAAGAAATTAGGAAATATTTCTCCAAAGGAGGAATGGTTGGCACTTATGCATGTACATCTCAAAATCTAACATTATACCGGGTCAGTAGAGCATCCGCCTCACAACCGGAAGGTCGTGGGTTCGAACCCCGGCCGCGTCATACCAAAAGACGTCAAAAGATGGGAGTTGCTGCTACCTTGTTTGGCGTTCAACAATAAGGGATAGAGCAACTTCGATCTGGCGCTGCTCAGTGGCTGCCGGGCTCACGATCAATTGGGCAAAAAGAATTTCCATTTTCGGTTTAACTTAATAAAATTTGGAGTGGACTTTGAAAGATTATTATTATTATTATTATTATACGGATCCTTCTTTCAGCTGAGCATTATTCAGACAGGACACACACAAGATTGGGAGTACCTTTCATTGGAGTCTGGAACATCTTCTGGTATGTTTGTGAAGAGAGCATAGCGACACGGTCCGCTAGGTCCAATGATCTGAAGGGTTTTCTTATCGGCCATGGAGATGGTCCATACGTCTGCAGATTCCATGACCCCAGACATACCAGCGATGTATGTGACGCCAGCTTGGTCTTTCATCAGGGTCACCTGAAAAGCAGCAGCAATTGTTGAGAGCAAAACGGATAACTTTTGATTGCACTTACAATGGAAGCTCGTGGACACTAAAACATAATCTATTTTGCTAAATCACTGCTATACTTAGTGTGTAAAAAGCTTGGGTAGTTTACATCAACAAAGATCGAAGTGATTACTATTAAAAAGGGGGCATTCTATAAAAGGCATGCTGCCTCTACCTCTATAGCATGTACATTCCCACTTTTATAATTCAAATTTAGAACAATTGCTCCTTGTACCATAAGTAATTTACGATCAATAAATATACAGGAGCAAAAACAAATTAAATGGTCAAATTAAATTTGGCTACATTTATTAAAGATGAACTTGAGGGAAAGATGGATGGCATAAGGGGAGGAGGTACACCAAGAACTGGGGCACTGCCTGACTTGAGAGATGACAAATCATGAAACATACACTGTATGTAAGAATAAACAGCACTGAGAAAGGCCTATATAGCCACATGGCTCTTTTACATGAACCTGCAATACGGTGATTGGGAATATGATGTAAAATAGGGTATTTGGTCATGGGTATCAGATTGGCTAAAAAGGTGTCACATGACACTAAACAATTTGTTAAATGTGCAAGAGCATGTAATATAACGATATCATCTTTGGCACAGTCAAATGTTTACAATTTTGAATTAGATTGTCTATCTCGCTTTGGTGTATCATGTACCCATTGTTTGCATGGTCTTAATAGCTGTGTACCGGTAGATCTAATGCAAAGGCAACCTGAATGTAGGGCCTCGAAGGCCAAGGACTGCAAATACCCTCAATGCTATATAACAAATAATGCATGAATTTCATTGCTCAACATATATCAAACACATGTTCACTTCCATTCAATTAAGAATTTTCCTCAGCGACATAATCCTAACTCAGCCTGTGGCCTTTAAAAGTGAAATGGAACATCACTCAGGAAACTCTGAGTTTGTCTTTTAATATATATATATTTTGTTATATTGAATGCAGAAGCATGCAAACTTTGTATATCATACTATCTAGCTTCTTGCTACCTGATAGAGAGCAGATGTGGTTGAGTCTTCATCCTGTAAGCTATGAGAACACATGACCAGCATGGAGCGTCCTACAAACTTAGAGGCATCCTCCAGGAGAGTGGTTGGGTTGATCCCACTGAACGCCTGGAGGTGGACGACCTTCCCTCTAGGTTTGTCCTGGTGAGCCTCTGCAAAGGTAGCGCTCTTACTGTGATAGACCACATAGTGACTAAGAGATGGCCCATCCAGTTGCAGGCTTTCATCTGAGCTCTTCAGGGAAAAGCTGTCACTTCCTTCGGGTAGCAAGGGAACCTTGATGATGAGTCAAACATTTTAGGAATATTTAGCTATTCTTTATCAAAAGGCTGCTTCAAACAACAAAAACAAAAACAGCAACAGCGGATATGTGATGGTAATTGGTTTTAAAAAGTTGGCTACCCAACCACACATATTAGGGCTAAGGTTAGGGACAGCCACGTCATTAAAATTGCCTGTGTCTGTGTGGTGGATTATTCTGAAGATGATCTAAAAAGTGATACTTCACAACAGATGTAACATGCTGTAACTTTTATGTAGCAAGCTTCTGTCACTGTCTTGGTCATTGTCTTGACCATGGAACAGATTGTGCAAAAATAAAGAATAAAATCAAACATTTCCTCCCAGTATAGATCTCATGGCCTGATGTCACAACATAGCCTGTGCCTCACCTGCTTCACGTTGCCATCGCTTTGAAAGTGGACAAGGTATGTCTGACTTGGCACCGCTCCCGACTTATTAGGCTGGGCGCTGCATATGACAAGAGCACAAGAACCTTCTGGATCAGCGGTCGTACTGATGGGAGGTGTAGGGACTATGCTAGCCTTCAAGTTGGAACCAAACAATCCAGCCTTGGGTCCTTCAAACAGGACCCCGCAACCTCCGTGGCCAAACTGGACCATGTTTGAGATGACCGTGGCGTGAGATTTCCCGTAGATCAGCTTGGGTTGGAGGAAGCCTTGGGCATTGGTGAAGACCTCGTTCCAGTTGTAGATGCTGTGCTCACCTGCCTGGGCTAGCGACTTGATAGAGTAATGGTTGCCATCGAAACCGCATCTCAGCAAGGTGATCTCGGAGGAATCGCTGTCACTCTTGCCTCGTGTAAGCAGGAGCAGGGCGGTTCCTCCACCGTGTTTTGCGTTGACGTTAAACTTGGAGTCAATTATGGCTGGGACTGGAAAGCCGCAAGAAGTGGATGCTTCGATGCTTGCATAATCAGCTGTGAATTGACAGGTATATTCAGGTGACGATTTACTTTAATAGACACAACCTTAACAAGTACGACTCTGCTTTTTCACCGTTAACTCCATTTCCATGGACTCTATTTCTTCTCCTAATATTTAATATCCTCTATCCAATTATAATAAGTGGTAAAAAACACCATACAAATGACAACTTCTTATTCAGTGTCATGATTTCAAACAATCCATCATCATCTCAAATTTGCAAAAATAATTATTTAAAAAAGTTAATAAACATGAATAATGCACAAGTTCTCTATTCACAATAATCATTTGTATCTCAATCAAAATAAAAAGTATATCTACATTAAAACGACAACTAAATATCCATTTTTTTTCCACAGAAGTAGTTTTTATCTTTTTCTTCAGTTTTTTTACATTGTAAGCGTTATATGGCACTTGTTTGAGAAAATTGCAGTAACTCTGGAGGATGAACTTACCAACAGCAGGAGATGATGGTGGTCTTGGAGGGAGATTCAGATCGACTTTCTTCACATCCACAGAGGCAGCTAAAAAACAATTATTCAACCCCAAAAAAATAATTCAATGACAACACATTAAAAAGAATTATTCAACTCTTTTGAAATTAGAACAAAATTTAAAGGGACATCTGTGTTTTCCATATGGATAGTACAGAGGTAAATTGAACAAATTTATTTCATTCCTTTTTAGCCTAATGACTTACAACTATGAACAAGCTGGCAAATAATGGTCATATTCTGATGGCAAAATTTCATTACCATGTTTTTCACTTATACATGCAGAGCTGCCAACATTGTGGAACCAAAAAAAGGAACCATGATGGCAAAAAAAAGGAATTTGAAGCAAAAAATAAAAGGAATTCATTAAAACAAAACTTACAACCATGCAGGACATACCTGTACATGTACTTCCAATGCAGAAATGTCCATTTCTCATGCTGTTATTTTCATATTAGGACTTATAGTTTATTTACAAGTGCTGTAGGTACTTTTTTGTTGTTGTTTTGAGGGTATTATTGGCGTTTCATTCTTTGTAAGAATATTTGCGCCTTACAATTTTTATGTTTACTATTTGTAAATTCGTACTCTTCATAAATCTCTATTGTATTCTATTGAAGTATTGATCAACATTTAAGGGCATTTGGTTGATGTGCGGTATGTGCAATCCCCCAAACAAAGGTATTTTATGAAGGAAAAACGTACTGCCGTCATTTTAAGGAAAAAACTGAATAATTCTGGGGAAAACGTAATGATTGTCAGCTCTGTACATGTATTTTAATATGCAAAAAAAAAATGTTGCAAAAGAGGCATGTTACAATCTACGACTAGATGAGGTGATGATAGATTTAGAACATAAGATGACCCCCCCCCCCCACCCCTCCCTTGTTTTACTGTTTTAAATATATGGTATTACCAAGTCCCAAGCAACATTACAGTTCAGCCCCAAATAATCTTTCTAAGCTGAAAGACTGAACCATGAGATTCAACATTTAAATTTGATTTTTGAAACATGAGAATCAAGTTTTGTTTAGATAGATTATACTGTAAAAGTTCAAACAAAACAATGGATTCTCTTCATTTCCCTCCAATTCCCTACAGCCAAAAGGTCCCCTCTTTCCTAAACATGAACGAGATGCTGACATACTCACAGGTAGCTTTGGCGAGCTGAGCTACTCTTTTTAGCTTGGTATTTGTTCCTGCCAGTTGGAAAGCTGCCACAGCCTTCACTTTCTTGGAGGCCGTCGGCCCTTGGTTCTTGGACACCTTCGTTCCCATCGTAGCCTCTCGTTTCAGATAGTCATGTACAGTCTAGTTCAACAACATCACACAGAAAAGGTCTACACCTGATGGGGAAATTGAAATTGATGTTATTGTTACATATTTTTTTTTGGGAAGGATATTGTAGCAGTTTTTAATTCTTCAAGTGCCATGTATGTAGAGTCTACGTACATGTACATAAACATTTTTTCTTTTAAATTTGGGAGTGAGACGAGCAAAATAATGACATTTCTAATCTGGTGAGAATGTCATTTCATAAACAAAACACACTAGAAAAAATACAACATTACGTATTCTGGCTGGCACCTCGCTGCCTTATAATAGTAGGCTAGTTAGTATTATCTATCACGTTTTAATTCATGTAGGTCTACTACAAAATCGAAGTCCATGTTGAAAATCTTGCAAGACATGGATTTCGATTTTGACCCATAATTTCCTAAAAAGGGACCATTAAACAGATTATTTCAGTCAAGTTGGTAAGTGGAACCAATTTATTATAGCCTAGATCTAGGCCTAGAAAAAAAATTTATAATATAGGTCTAGGTCTAACATGCACGAGGTAAAATGACATTTTGGAGGATTTTCGGGCATAAAAATATGGCCATAAATGGCCATGGTGTTAGCAAGGGAATGCGTATAGTCGGCTTCCGTCTCTAAAGAGAGAGCCGACCCTACCCAAATAAGAGGCATAACGAACGAAAGAGACGGAAAATTCGGTCTAGCTACATGCACCCTAGACCGAAAGCTTCAGTCTCTCTAATCGTAGGTTGTTCCACTGAGACTACGTCTGGCTCCACTAGACCTCCGATTATAGAGACTGAAGTCCGGGGACCTCTTTCTGTGAGGCACCGTACGGAACAAATGGTTCGGTTCGACCGGACCGCGATGAATGAGATATGCAACGAGATTTTCACTCTTTACATCCTCATAACTGCTGCAATTATAACACAAATTAAAAATAACATATATAGACTATAGCTTATTTGACTTACGATAGCTTGCTCATTTAGATCCTAAATTAATGATTAATCCGAGAAAGTCTCGTCGTCAACATTATCCGTCTTGGTGTTAGTTGATGAATATTCATTTTTTCTTTTCGAACGTCCAATAGCTACCGTAGCTACGTACGAGTAAGCCCAGCTTGACCAACGAACTCCCACAAAACGAGTGCTCTGATTGGCCATTTGGCTATGTTTTGGTAGGTTGACCCGGAAATATTTTGGCCGCCGGGTCATATAGCCCTATGTTCCGAGTGCATGAACGTACTGTTTCACAGTTCGGAGATACAAATTGGATAATTCATATAAGTAAGTCCGTAAATTATCCATTTAATATTGAGTTATCAAATTTTGATAACTGTAATTAGGACAAATGACATACCGACCTAATTTAGGTCTAGACCTACATCTGATTTAGAAATCAGGAAATTAGATCTAAATAAAGAACATCGGGGAGAAAATGTCGTGGACGAAAATATGTACATAGCCACCCCCATGGTACGAGATCTCTGGATTGCCATCTGTATTGGGGAATGACAACAAATGTCAATTTTATTAAAGAAATGACCCAAGTCAGATGGTTATTGCTGTCTACATGCACCCCAGTTGCCGGAGCGCGTACACCGCGGTTGAAAAACGCTGCCTTCAACGATCGAGCCCGAGCCCGAGCCGGGCGAGCCGTGCCGAGCTCCCTCCCAGCCCCGCGAGCTCCGAATTCTAGATCTACAATGAAATGAAGGTTAAAAAAGAAGCGTGAATTAGATAGTTCAATACCTGCTTATATCCAGAGCCCTTCTTCTTCTAGTTCCTTGTCCTTGATCCTTTTAACGATATGGACCTGGTTGATGATGGCGATTTTACTTCGAGGTACAAAAGAAGCTTTCTTCTTCTTCTTGTTGAGTGTATTTTGTGTATGGCCAAAGGATTAGCTGGAGCTGGCCTTAAACATGTGCGTGTTGCAAACAAATCTGATCCAGCTAGTACTCATATTTCTATTTAAAAATATTATCATAATCAATTACAATTTTTTCTAGTGTTTAATATTATAAATATATTTCTTAGTAACCCAAAATAGAAGTTTAAAAGATTACTGATGTAGTCATCTTCTATGTATTTCTTTATTGGTCTTGAAACAGACTAGTCAATTACAATCGTTTACACGTTTCCATAGTGCGATCTGCGTATAGCTGCGTTATTTGCCTATTCATGTGTTTCTTATGTAATCTCTATTAGTACAGTGAATTTTCATTATTGTTCTCGTATGTCCATGCACCCTTTGATAAAATTCGTATAGCAGTACGTTAACACAAATGTATTACATTATACCTAACATTATCGAATTTTATCAGTTATTCATTATAAATCAAAATCTAATAAATTTTGTAAAATCATAATTACGTCGAAGTTCGGATAGTCTATATAGCCTTCTGTTCTCTCTCAAATTAAGCATTATAGTGATTAGATCCTTGTGGTCTACATGACACATGAATATATTTATATAGTATTTTTTTATATATTTGTTGGTATATATTTGCGCGTAGCTAGCAGCTTCACGTGCTTTTGTTAGCAGTGGCAATTAATAAAGAGTTTATAACTCTTGTTGTAGTTGTTGAAATCTTGCCCTTCAATATGTGTACTCAGTGCCAAAAAACCTTTCTTTTTAAGATATTCTTTTGATTACCGTCTTAGTTGTAAAGATCTTTGTACCATTTATCTGTATTTCTGTCATGCGCCACTGCATAGCTACTTGCGCCCTCTATATAGCAAACAATACCTAAGTGGTGACCGTTTGGTTCTATATGGTCCCCCCCAGGGGCGGATCTAGCTTTTTGCTAAGGGGGGGGGGGTTGACCAAAATAATGACGATGCGGAGCATCGTCCACGAGCCGCGAAGCGGCGAGCCGATTTTTTTTGGGGTGCTTATTTGAACCCCGTAAGTGATGTTTTCCTGGCATCTATTAACACAATGGAGACCATAAAAAGCAGTGCATGATAACGTCTTTTTAAATCAAGTAACAGTTAAATACACAGTTATATCCAGAGTTATCATGTGTTTTTTTTTTTTTTTTTTTTTTGAGCCGCCCAAGGGGGGGGGGGCGGGGTTTAAACCCCCTAACCCCCCCCCCCGTAGATCCGCGCCTGCCCCCTTTTCTTATGTTAATTGAGAGCTGATTTGATGAGATAACCACCTGCCAGTGACCAAGCAGAGAGGTTCAATAAAATGTATCCTGGTCAAACTAGTGCAGATAGGTTAATATGATAAAAAAAAAACCCTGTTAAACCTTCCAACCTTTCAAACCTCTCAAACCAATGTAGGCCTATTATGTACAGGGCCCGTTTAATAAAACCTTTAATCAATATACACTCTCGCTCATTATAGTTAGAATAGTTTTGTTTTTCCCCAATTGATGGAATTATTTTAAAAATAATTTAAAAATAATAGATCTAGATAATACATTCTCAGATTTTATAGAATAATAATTTGCCAATGTGTGTTTTGCGTGACTGCAATATGCTTATCAACTAGGGGACCTACGCCCTTAAGTCATAAATGACAGTAATGAGGATTAATGCCCCACGAAAGGGCACTAATATAGCACATCGACACGGTTTTGATCCTGGGGCCTCACAGTTACGAGGCCATTGCTTTGTCACCAAACCATGACTGTACGCAGCGGGGGCTAGGGCAGGGGGCAGTTTCAATAAATAAAAAGAAAAAAAGAAAATGCAATAAATTTTCAAAAATCTATTGCCTTTTACCCCGGTTCCCAACTCAATTCTTTTGTTTATTTTTGGGTTTTTTCCCGTCTTTTTTTCTTTCATTTTTTGTTCAGGGGGGGGGGGGGGGCACTCGCCCCCCTATAGATCCGCGCCTGCCTTTTATTACATGAGATGGGAAATAGCACGTAGGCCTACATCGACACTTTAGATGATCAAGTTTTATCATTACCTAAAAATACAAATATTGTGTCTTTCATGACATACAAAATGTATATTTTCCCCTTAAAATAGTAAAATGATATGAGTTGTGCAGCAGTAGCCTATACATGACACATATTATAAATTAATGTACACAACTCTCGTCATACCTTTATTTCGGTGCTAATTATGGCAGGTACCATTTATAACATCCAAACTTATCTTCATTCTAACACATCCATGTATTGATTGGTGTAAAATATATGATGTGTATGATCAATCATTTATAAATAGTATTTTGATATGAGGTATGGGGAGAGGCTGAAAGACCTCACAAAGCCTGATTCGTTTTTTTGTTGGACAAAAGTTGAAAAAGTAAATGTTCCAAGAAATGTACAAATTATAAAATCGATGATTTGTGTTAGTATACAACGTAACCAGCCGGTTGAAACCAAGCTATACATGTATCTTGCAAGGTTAAAGAGTGTCAGTGAGTAAATGGGTGGCATTCCTCATTCCGAATAACTGTGAAATTATGTTTCTCATATATGACAAAGGGGCCTGTTATATGCACTAAATGATTTCGACGATGCTAATGGTCATGTGCGTAAAGGAGTCATATTAGAGCTCAATTAGTTTGATAGTTGAATCCGCTCCAAAACAAAATAGTGGTTTGGTTTACTCTTTTGAGTGTCGACTCCGTTATAATTTTGAGCATGGATTTCCACTCAAAATCAAAGTGATTCCTAACATGAGTCCTAAAAGTGTGGATAACTACTCCTAGTGAACCCATGGTGTATTTAGAAAGTACGTTTAGCAAGAAAAACAAGATTTCCAATATTCTATTTTCAACTTCAATTTCTATTTCGATTTAACGAAATTAACTTTGTCTTTCCATATTGCATAATGCATAGCAGTAAACAGGTTTGTTTGATAGTAGCTATGCGAATATACTCTCCATTTCAGATCCTCTCTCAAATATTGGTTCATTGATTTCAAACTTGACTGAATTTGGTATCATTGCAATCGAAAAATTACACTGAGTAAAATCATTACATTTTGTGTAACTTGTACATTCGAGCGAAATTTATAAAAGTTGATTGAACTTGACGAAAAATCACCCCACTCAACGCCCCAAAAACATCGTAAGTCAGCTGATTTTTGAAGTGACGACACAATATGAACAGCGGGCCGCTCAGCTGATGACTGACGACGGTGCGAGATGCAGTTTGCGTGCTATCCACATGTATTGCATTAATTGACTCTCGAGTACCGTACCCATTTATACTAACGCTGTTTACCTTCATCAAAATCCCCTGGAATTGGATATGGACGAAAAAATACTTGATTTGAGTTTTGAGGAGATAGAAGAAGGCTCCTCCATGGCATGGTTTTGGTTCTTAATCTGACTTTAGTCTAGATAAATGGTATATAACTTCCAAAAAGCGAGTGAATATAATTATCGTCGATGCATGTAGCGTTCAAGTTTCCCGTAGCTAGTAGATGTGCGTGCGTATACTCTGTGTGTGCAATATAGCACGTACGTAGTATGGGTGCATCATTATCTAGCGCAGCTTGCTAGCCAGCCTAGCCCGTAGCCCGGCGCTCCAGCTAGCCGTGAATCGCGAACCGGACTGATCTGTTTCTCTCGGTTTATCAGGTCTACGACTTAATTTATCAAAATGTAAATTAATCAGCCTAATCACACCATTTTTGTAATGAATATCTGGACAATTCTATGTAAATTTGTCGCTAGCTACTTTACTCCAAAAGAGTCGTTAGGTCAGCATGCAAAATATCCTTTAATTGCCTTCCAAGACGCTGAAGTGCCCTCAGAATATGTGATTAGTTTTCCGATTTTTATGCTCAAATGTGACGGGAAAAAATATAAAAATCAAACAAAATTTGTAGAAAGTATCATTTATTCAGTGTATCTCATTCAAAATGCCACAAATAGAGGAAATATCACCACTGGCGGTAAATGTACAAACAACGTTAACCCATATCTGAAATTGCAATGGGTATCCAACATTGTCCCGAATGTGTGATGTAGGTTGTTCATATTGTGACGTCATCGTTTCGCATGTAAAATAACGCGTCAATTCGCTTAGTGAGTGGGTTCAGGAAACGGTAACAAAATTGCATTTAATTTATTCTTCACAACAGTGAGGGCTTCAAATGTACTTTGCTCATTTTGTTAATGTTCTCAGCAATCTGTAGAGGTGTAATTTGGCCATTTTCCACATTTCAATTGAACCATCTCTTTAATCAAACAAACAATGCGATGGACAAGTTATTGATATTGAACTACATATTTTTATTATCTTGAATTTATTATTATTGATTGTGCAATCTCATTCTTTTATAATGTGACATAAAACGTCGGAATTGATGAAAGATCTGAACAAACCACCATGACAGCCAGGGGCGTACGCAGGGGGGTGCTTTTGGGGGTTCAAACCCCCCCCTAAAAAAAAACCTAAAACCCCCCCCCCCTTTGGATTTTTTTTTTTTTAATTAAAAAAAAAAAAAAAAAAAAAATGCCCACGGCTGACCTAAAAAAGGTGACCTTACCCCCCCCCCCCCCCCCAACGAAGAAATATGTCAAATTTTCAAATTTCGAGACCAAAAAAAAAAAAAATGTCCGCTTATTGATATATATCGGCACGACATCCTTAAAGTAGATATTCATTGATTTTAAAAACTAACTTTTAATTAGTTTCATTATTGCAAAGTTGAAACTTGATTCGACAAGGTTATCAAAATTCAATGCATGGAAACATTCGAAGTAATGATTATTATGAATTACAAAACGCTTAAATACAGCCCCGGCATAGCACCTGAAGAGCTCTCCGAACGCTGCTGAGATGTGTGAGATCACAGTATGGACATGACTTGCACAAGCAGACGATGTCCCATGACATCTCACACATTTTCAGTGCATGTGTTTTCATCTTCTCTCGAGTTCTTTCTCTCTCTTCACTACCGTCAGGCTAAATTTATAATCTATTGCCTCACTCTAAACCCCGCGCATGGTTTTATTTTGATGACAAATGCAGCGATACAAAAATAAAGGAATCTGTCGATTGTAAACAAAATAAGACGCCATTGTATATTCAGCTGCACACACCGGGGTATGTTTCGGCGTTTCAAGAGGGAACAAATGCCGTCCTTAATATCATTCCGGGGGGTTTTCAATTTGAAAGTCTGGTTTCTTTGATTGTTAATTAACCCCTATATCCTGTGTATTTACAAGCAAAAGATTTTAGTTATCAGAATCGGGTCATATCCCCTTTTGAATGGCTTGACATGCCTTTACATTTATATACACTAAACTCTTTATAATTTGAGAAATAATAGCTTTGCAATTATGTTCATTCTCTATGTGATGTCGTCTGCTTGGGCAGTGTTGGTCCATATAGTGACGTCATTAAAACACCGTTATTTTTCGGCGAATCTCGTATATCCCAGCTGCTATGGAGGTGGTTGTATTTTATTTTTATAAATCACCCGGTATGTAGTTGACCTAAACTTTTACAATGGCCATCTGTTAGCTTACCAGTTTCTAGTGATACATTAGTTGACATATTTGTGATTTTCTTTGAATTTCACCTTTAAGTACACACTGTAGCTAATTTCCTCCCATTCCAGTATAATTATTGCACTGTTGTTAAGCTCCGTTCAGACATGAAGGGGCAAATTAGGATCAAACATAATACTTCATATGACAATGCTCTTGAAAGACTGAAATTGCCTACTCTAGTGACTCGAAGAGAAAAACTCACCAAAGATCTGGCTATTGCATTAGAAACAAATTTATTGTGCAAATCATGGTTACCGCCACATAAAACCAACACATACAATTATTTACGAAGTGTCAATAAGTATCAAGGATTTTCTTGTAAAACTAAGCGATTCCAGAACGGTGCTCTTTCCAATCTCACACGTATTTTAAACTTTCACTATGCGAATCCAAGCTTATAATTGCCTTAATAGCTGTGCAATATTATGTTATTTTTAACAGTGGGGCAATATTTAATCAGTCATTTTAAATTCTGTATATATTTTACTACCTATCAAATTTTAAATTATGCTTGTACACATTATATTTATTTCCATTTTTCCTGATCTCATGTTGTTATTTTATACTTGCATTGTATACCTGCACTGTGAAAGCATGAACAATTAAGACTATGACTGCCATTCATGTCTTTAATAAACCTTGATTGAATTGATTGAATTGAACCACGGTTCATCGCGTATATCGCGTACACGTGGAAGAAAAAATGGCGGGTTTTGTGCGGCGGTTTACCGCCACGGGCCCCGCGACATATCTGAAAGAGCCTTAAAGGTACTATGTCCCTTTTGCAGCCAACCTCAAATGCTGTAGAACTTTGCAGGAATTATGAATATGTCATGTATGTTCTATCTGTGAAATTTAAACGTTAGCAGTGTCCTAATATTCAAATTATGCAAGGAAACCCGTTTACTTGCTAGACTTCACTGTCAGACACTATTGAGTGACTGGCTTTTCTTCTCTTTGGTAATTACACTGTTGGTCATAATGGTGGAATATTTATTTTTACCCAGTTTAGGGAAGGATTTTAAAAATTATTTATTTCTAATAGAAATAGATAATGGCATACATTCTCAGATTTTATTGAATATTAATTTGCGAGTGTTTCTTTTGCGTGACTGCTTAATCATATGAGTGCTACTATGCTAATCAGCTAAGGGACCTACGTCTTAAGTCATAATTGACAGTAATGAGGATTAATGCCTCACAAAAGGGCACTAATATATAGCTGATCGACATGATTTTTATCCTGGGGCCTCACAGTAACGAGGCCATTGCTTAGCCCCTGAATCATGACTGTACGCAGTGTTTGCTAGGGTACGCGGCCCCTTCCACAAATCCCCCAAAACGAAGAAAATGCAATAAATTGTCAAAATTCATTGCATTTTCCCCCGGCCCCCAACAGGAAAAATTCCTCTGAAGGGCCATGCCTTGACCATAATGCATGGCCCTACAGAGGAATTTTTCAAAAGGGACAAAACATTCCACGAACTCTTTGAAATTATAATGATAAAAACATCTCAATTGACAATTCGATGAGTTACCTGTCATGTATATACTTGCATAATGATCAACGTAGGGTACATACAATAACAAATCGTATAAGTGTTGAAATCGACAATGATTGAAACAAAATGACAATGAAAAATGCCAATGTTATTTTATGTGCATCAAATGATTAAATATATTTCTCTTTCCAAAAGAATGGTAACTTTACAATTTTAAATTAAGGGTAGGCCTACCTTTTTCTACGACAAGCTTATTCATATATCTTTGTATATTAAGAAGCTGAAGAAGAAAAAACCAGTCAACCGAAACCCATATTGCTGTGCATCTTTCGCATCACTCTCTACCTTTCCTCTCCTTCTTAATATATTGAAAAAATGATAATGACACAAATGCAAATGTTATTTTATGTGCAACTAAGGATTAAATATAATCTTCTCTTTCCAAAAGAATCACGGTAACGATATACAATGTTAATTTGAGGGTATAGGCCTACCTTTTTATACAACAAGCTTATTTATACTAACTGTGTATATACGAGAAGCTGAAAAAAAAAGTCAATCGAAACCCACATTGCTATGCATCTCTCCCATCGCTCTCTACCTTTCTCTCCTTCTGAAATATATATTACAATCATGTCAACATCTTTACCAGGTCTATTGTTTCTCATAATATTTCAATCTCTCGTCTTGAATAAAATCGTCGCTGCTGACACCGGTGCCGCCTACCACCTGGTTGTTGAGCTCGCACACACCGTTGCCGATGTTAAATGACACGCAGTCATCTCGCTTGTTACACTCGGCACCGCATTTGACCAATGACGAGCCTTGTTTGGTTTTGATCACGTGATTTCGAAGGCGCCATCCCTGGATCTGTTTGAAGAGAGAACCCTTTTGACGGACTACGTCTGCTTGAAGTGGCACCGGATGTGCTATGGAGTATGAAGTAAAAGATAGTTTTGAAGAAGTGATATTTATTAATTGATTTATTTATTTAGTTATATCTCCGTAGGGTAGTTCCGTTCAAGGCAACCAAAATAACTGTTGATGGCTTGCTTTTCAAGGAAGCCCTATATTAACAACATCTTAACATTTATGAAACACATTGTACATAACAAAGAACAAAAGCAGTTCATAACAATATCATATTAAATCTATAAGATGAGATAAAACGATTATTAAACATGACATTTTGAAGTCTAGGAATTTAAAAAACAACACAATATTATAAATTAAAAGATAAATCTAAGCGATAAGAATTAGAATACCGAAAAAGAAGAAGGAAACAATCTTAAGTCTTAAGAGAGAATGCATACTAACTCCTCGTTCTTCCATTACTGCAGACTTTGATAATGCGATATATGAGCCTTTTGTGCATGGAGAAATATTCATATGAATATTTTTCTTGAAAGAAACTACAAAATAGTCTAAACAAACATGCATGCACAAAATAGATCCGTTCACGTTTCTTTCTCTGACATAAAATAATATTGACTTTGCTAAACAATAACCAGTGGTTAGATGTGGAAAGCCTTCTACATAATATGTTCATGTGAAACAATTTTTTTAATTTGGTATCATTTTTTGTGTGTGTGGGGGGGGGGGGGGGGCGTCAAGCAGTTTTGTTGAATGAACACAGAACCAGCATGACTATGATTATGTATATGCAGGTTTATGAGTGGGGGATTGTGTGTGTGTGCGTGTGTGTGTCCATATATGTGCTGTTTATAAGGTTTTCGCATATAGGTTTATAGGCTTTTTAAAAGTAGCTAAATCAAATTACAAGTATTACCGAATCATAAAATATAACTTTATCAGCACGCACCGTTTTCTGTTTCACAAATATAATGGAAGTCATAAAAATATCTAGTGTCCTTCCATTCATATTGTGACCCTGACCCTGACATTCGGAAACACTGTCCTCCTTCATCAAAAGCCGAGTCAGCGAAGTTGCTATAGTTCAAGCTTGAGCCGTCCAACCATGTTGTAGTAGCTACATTGTCCAACCAAGTCGCTTCGGATAACCCTATCCAGTACCCTTTCTCTTTGTCAGGGCGGGGTGTCGACCAGGAAATCTTGTTCGTCCTGAGATCCGATGAAGACCAGGTGCATCCAAGACTGGCACATGATGCTCTTGATTTGTCGAAGTCAGACTCATCGAGGGAGAAATAGTAACATGACCCGCCTAGTTCGGTTTGGTTTAGATAGCAAGCTGTGACAGAGAGAGAAAATTGAGAGATATAGGGATTGGGGAGGGGGGGGGGAGGGGGGGGGGGGGGAGTCAGGATAAAGACAGACAGACAGAAACAGAGAGAGAGAAAAAAGGGAGGGAGAGAGACACAGACACAGACACGTAGACAGACGGACAGAAACAGAGATACAGAGAGAGGGTACGGAGGGAGGGAGGGAGAGGGAGAGAGAGAGAGAGAGAGATTTGGGGGTGAAGTGGTGAAACAAGGATAAAGACGTGTAAAGGGAGATCAAATCGAAACGATGGAGAGCTCGAAATATCTATAATTTCGGTAAGTACTCATACTTTTCATTTTATGTGACGAGATAATCTTCACAGAGAGGAAATAGAGGAAGGGAGGATATATGGGGGATCATCAGGCCAAGTTTATGCTTTTGATGCTCTGGCTACCTTAACTTTTTAAGAATTGTTGGGAAAAACTTTTAACCATCGTGTTCATAGGTGCATAAATAATATTGTTATCCATCCCTAGTAGTAGGGACTTTTTTTGCCTAGGTATGAAATATTTCGCACAATGTTGATAAAAAACATGATCAAAAGTTGATAAGCCGTTACCAAACTGGGGTTTTTGTTACCCATATATGAATCGTTTAAGTTCACTGCTGATAAAAAAAAAGAGAAAGAAACGTTGACAAATCGTTATTAAATTGAGCATAAAATTGCCCAAAGTCGGTAGGATTCCCAACTACCATGGTGTTAAACACTTTTACCAAGGATTTTGAGAGTGTGTATAAGTACTACTTCTATGGCTATAGTGCTACTTCGACTACTGGAAGTCAACAGTACTACGAATTACTAGTATTTGCTATTGTCGGTATTAGAATATGAAATGGAAAAAAGGGGCGTCTGGTTAAGACTTGAACAGTTAACGGAAACATTAATTCTTCTTCGTATAGATTGTTTAAAAAAAAATGGATTTTTGTACTAACCTTGTTCAGTGAAGGAGAAGTATTGGCCGAATACAACGAAGAAAACGGACAAAGATATGTCCATCTGTAGTTTGAACAAGTTAGTTTGGACAAAGATATTGAAGTTAGAATGCAGGAGAAAACGAATGGTTTTATTGGCACGCTTTAATCTCGGTGTCTTGTTTTCGGCAAGTTGTCTCGTTATCGGAAAATCTCAGTTTTGCCGACAGGTGAACGAAACAGCCTCTTACCTTGATCGGCTTTGATTCATATACAATTACAACCTACATATAGACTTTAATATCAAATAATTTGTGCGTAATAATCCATGTCACATATATAACTAACTGATACATAAAATACAAATGAAAAAAGTGACAATCATGCATGTGTCAAAACATGTAATTACTTTTTTTTCACTGAACTGCTGTCATTAATGTTAAAAGCAAGACGTCGAGAATCGAATATATATATATTTTGTAATCATGCTTTCTTTTTAATTACGGAGTGTAACTATTGCTTTCACACAGCTGACCCATTTTCTTTGTGACAGTTATAACCCAAGGTGATCTGGAATGTATAAAATGTCATAATAGTTGATAGTTGACTGTCACGGCGGTGGATGAAATTGCGTTAATTAAAAGCGCTTTTCATCATGTCAGAGCGTTATGCAGTAAACAATGATGATACTCCAACCAGGGTCGTCTACAGATCTTAAAGCGGATGTATTTGAACAGAATGGAGTGACAGATGAGATGAAATTGAAAATAGTGGTGGTTGTCAGTTTTTCTAAACGCAACTTGCAATTTACATGTATGCCTCTATAAGCTCCTAAAGAGAAATTATTACTTGTTCACGAACTTCACGGCCCGCGCAGTATTAATAGTAATAATGTTATGAAAAGTCACTGTCTTAATACTTAATGAAAGATACTTTTTACGGGCAATCTATACAAAATCATCTTGTACCCCCGAAAGCGTAAAATTAGTAAATCTGCATTTTTTAATTTTGTTTAAGTAATTGAAATAAGAAAGTGTTATCAAATGCAAGCGAACTAGATAACAGCAGTGAGGCAGACTGGTCTTGTGGTTAAGCGATCGTGTGGGTTCGAGGCCCTGGAATGGCATTAGCGTCCCTACAAACACGTTTGGCTCACTCGACCCAGGTGTAGTAAGTGGGTACCCGGTCAGTTGGTAGGGTGTAATAAACACTAACCGTTGATAACGGTTGTTGGAAATAAAGCCGATGTTACAAAAATACAAAAATACAAAATAAAATAAAATTAACAAAGCTCTTTAAAAGCACCTATACGTGTATAGCTTGGAACGTTTTGATTATTATATTTGATATTTTCCCCAATCAAGTCAACGAACCTTTCCCCCCTTTTTTATAATAAAAATTATTATTATGAAATATATATTTACACTGTAGGAAGGAGGCGAAATTCTTCCAAAGCGCAAGTCTTATTGTGGGGTCGCCATAACAAAAGAGACATACATACAAATTGAATAATAATTTCTTATGTTAGTGTTCTCTTTCCCCTACTAGTTAGAAATTGATAAGCTCGTTTGGATTCGTTTGTTTTATATTGTGGATATTTCATTATTATTTTTTTCGATAGAGCATCCCTCGCATTACCTCGCTCCCGCCTCTCTCTCTCTCTCTCTCTCTCTCCCTCCCCCCCTCTCTCTGTGTCTGTCTCTCTTTCTCTCTGTGTCTCTGTCTTTCTCTCTCTCTCTCTCTCTCTCTCTCAACCCCTCTCCCCCTCACGTTAATCAGTGCAAAGGCTAAATATTCAACAATACAATGGCTTTACTTAATACCATCGACGGAAGTGCAATGTTAAACATTAATCCTCCTTTTTTCAATGATGTGTAGAATAATGCCGACCGAATGTTCAACGTCGATCCAAAATTTTAGCCCCCTAACCCCCTAAAAATGTGTGATAATCATTTTTGAAATGGGTACATATAAATACAAGAGATTTTCTGAAGACAAAAGGTAAAGCTTTATTACGCATCAGGATTACAATCTACGTCAAGAAAGAAATGCTAACTTGAAGATATATAATATTATTTTTAAAATGTCATTCAGTAATACGATGTGTAAATGACTGTTTACTAAGTACATAGACCTGACAGATATTAATATATGTAAAGTTGTATTAAACACGTACTTCTTTCAAGTCAGATCTTAGTTAGTTATGATTGTTGCCTATAGCGTTTGGAGTAATACAATCGATAAAGGTTTAAAGGCGTTGAATTACAAATAAAAGTGCTTTAGTATATAAAGCTCAACCGTTTTGCTTTATATTGGCATGATATAGCTAATTTCCTCCCTTTCCAGTAGAAATATTGAATACGATATTGTTTAGCACCGTTCAGGCATGAAGGGGCAAAACCACGGTGGTAATGTCATGTTACATTTCTATACCGTGCATCCCGAAAAAAACTATACACTCTTGAGATGGCTGCCGAATAAAAAAAATATATGATTCTGGGGAAAAAGTTTTATATGTATGGAAAGCTCATAAACTCAACTTTCATATAACACCAAAAGGTCCGAAAATAATTCATGCTTGGGTGAGCACACTTTTGTAAAGGGTATGAAATTTAGGTTGCGCAGGAATTAACCTTCCAATTTGTGAGAGGTAAATCCTTCGGAGCTTACAAAATTGAGGGTGATATGATACATCCATGATTTGCTGAGTGAAACCAAACTGTTATGCATGAGTGAACAGGAATTGCATTTTTTTATTGTCAGTAGCATCGTAACTTACCCTGGTAGCCTCAGTGGTGTGTTCATGGGAGTCAGGATGGGGTGATGGTACATGTTGTAATTTCCATGTTACAAACTGTTATATTTTTTTTTACATCTGTGACTTTTGAATAAAAACCTTCACCCCCACATTTCAGTTACCATTTACCTGAAGAATAAGTAGCCGACATCTTGGACATTCCTTTTTTCAACAAACCGTATTTGAATATTCAATTTACATAATCCCTACCTGGGTATTAAGTAAATCAATGAGATGTTCAACTAATCTTACAATAATTAAAATGTGGAGTGAAGGTTGTAACATGGAAATTACAACATGTACCATCACCCCATCCTGACTCCCATGAACACACCACTGAGTCTACCAGGGAAAGTTACAATGTTACATTTAAAAATGCAATTCCTGTTCACTCATGCAGAGAAGTTTGGTTTCACTCAGCTAATCATGAATGTATCATATCACCCTCAATTTTGTAAGCTCCAAAGGATTTACCTCTCACAAATTGGAAGGCTAATTCCTGCGCAACCTAATTTTCATACCCTTTACAAAAGTGAGCAGTGCTCACCCAAGCATGAATTATTTTCTGACTTTTTGGTGTCATATGAAAGTTAAGTTTATGAGCTTCCCATACATATAACACTGTTCCCCCAGAATCATATAATTTTTTGTTTATTCAGCAGCCATTTCAAAAGTGTATAGTTTTTTTTTGGGACGCACTGTATATCTTATAACACACAGCTCAGTGCGTAGGACCTTTGTTGCGCGCCGCCGCTATTCATTTACACGTGAGATAACAAAACCATGGCGGGTTTTATGCTGCGGTTAACCGCGACATATCTGAAAGAGCCTTAAGACTGACAAAACATTCCACGAACTCTTTGAAATTATAATGATAAACACATAAAAATAGACAATTGGATGAGTAACCTGTCATGTGTATATACTTGCATAATGATCAAAGTAGGGTACATACAATGACAAATCGTATTAGTGTTGAAATCGACAATGATTGAAACAAAATGACAATGAAAAAATGCAAATGTTATTTCATGTGCATCTAATGATTAAATATATTTTCTCTTTCCAAAAGAATGGTAACTATACAATGTTAATTTGAGGGTAGGCCTACCCTTTTCTACGACAAGCTTATTCATATAACTTTGTACAAGAAGCTGAAAAAAAAGTCAATCGAAACCACATTGCTATGCATCTCTTCCATCGCTCTCTACCTTTCTCTCCTTCTGAAATATATATTAAAATCATGTCAATATCTTCACCAGGTCTATTGTTTCTCATAATATTTCAATCTCTCGTCTTCAACAAAGTCGTCTCTGTTGACACCGGTGCCGCCTACCACCTGGTTGTTGAGCTCGCACACACCGTTGCCGATGTTAAATGACACGCAGTCATCTCGCTCGTTACAAAAGGCACCGCATCTGACCAATGACAAGCCATGTTTGGATTTGATCACGTGATTTCGAAGGCGCCATCCCTGGATCTGTTTGAAGAAAGAACCCTTTTGGCGGACTACGTCTGCTTGAAGTGGCACTTGATTTGCTATGGAGTATGAAGTAAAAGATAGATCTGAAGAAGTGATATTAAATGTATTCGTTGATTTATTTATTCAGTTTTATCTCCGTATAGGGTAGTTTCGTTCAAGGCATCAACATACATTGTAACTGTTGATGGCTTGCTTTCCGAGGGAGCCATACAACTTATACAAATACATGAAACACATTATACAACTAAGTAAGAACAAAGTCAGTTCAGAACAATGTAGTATTTAATCTATGTAATACAATTATAAAATAAGTTAAAACGATTACTTAGTATAACATCTTAATATCTAGGATTAAAAAAGCAAACAATATTAGAGTCTAAAATAAGAATATAAGCGATAAGAATTAGAATATCAAGAAGAAGAAGAAGACAACCTAGTCTTAAGAGAGAATAAATACCCCTTCCTCCTAAGTCTTCCATAAAATATATGAATTACTTTGATCATGCGATATGAGCCTTTTAAGGAAAAAGCAAAATAGTCTAAACAAACAGGCATTCACAAAATAGATCCGTTGAGTAGTACTTAAACAAAAAGCAGATGCACAACGTTTCTTTCTCTAATATAAAACTGTCCCGTTTGCAGCCAACATCACTGTAGAACTTTGCAGGAATTATGGATATGTCATGTACATGTATGTCCTATCTATAAAATTTAAACGTTAGCCTGATTTTGTCATAGCATGCTAGTCATTCTCCATTCTTCCATTTAAGGATATAAACTACTGCGGACTTTAATGACGCGATATTATGAGCCTTTCGAGGAGAAATGTTTATATGAATATTTTTTCCTGAAAAAAACTACAACATAGTCTGAACATGAAAGATGCATGCAGTGTTTGTTCAGTACAGGCGCGTACACATGGGGGGGGGGGGGAGGTTGGGGGGTTAACCCCCCCCCTTTGGTATTTTTCTGTGTGTAAACTTCCCCATAACCCCCCTAACCCCCCCCCCCAACGGAGCAAAATGTCAAATTTTCAAATTTCGAGACCAGCGGCTGGCTGAGTCGTTGCGAAAAAATCTTGCGTACGCGCCTGGTTCAGTATTACTATGATTTTTACTTTAACAAAAAACAAATGCACTAGGTTTCTTTTTATGATATATTCCTGACTTTGCTTAAAATGCATTTCTAGTTGTATGTGGAATGCTTCCTTTTACATTTGTTCGTGTGAATTGATATTTCTTTTGGTCAAGCTGTATGTTGAATGAACAACGAACCAGCACGGACGCGCTCCAAAAGGATATACAAATGTTGATGAATTCGTTGAGAGGTCACATTCTGATATCACATGCACTTTACCATCCTAGGTGTGGGTGTGGGTGTAATCATTTACCTGACACTGGAGCTTGACTGGTAGGTACCTGGAATTCAGGAGATACGAATAACAGATATTTCATTTACTTCATCAAATTTCTACAGTTCCAAAATCATACACATATCATTAATGGATATCAATAACATTATGTAGATTGATGTCAACTAATTATTCCCGTTGGAGGAGATTATGTACTGATCGCTAATTGTTTTTCTTTGTTGTTTAGTTTGATACATCAACAAATATAATTTTCTCTTGGACGATGATGTCATGAATAATTATTATGTGCATTATGCAATCCATAATGTCGTCACACTATTCGCATGAGAATGATACATTGAGGATATTAGAAGGTTTGAACCATTGATAACTTACGATTGTTGTTGCCTCTGTTGTTACATCTGGAATACCTGTGAATGCGATGGAATGAGATTTTTAAAAATAGAATAAAATTATCATATGTCAGTTTCCGTAACATGATTACATTTTTCTCTATTTCTAGGTTATTGACGGGGTCTTTTAACTTACTTGTCTGTCTTCCCTGCAGATTCATTCAGAGAGGGTGAACTATTTTCCTTTGGGGAATTTTCTGGGTATAAGGCAGACATGTCCAGGCACACACGTTACCCTATATAATATGCACTGACGCCCATGATTTCTTCACCCCCTGATTTCCGCCGTACATTCTGTCATGTTGACAATGTATACCTTTTATTTCCTATTAACCTCATACTTCTCTCCGCATCCTTCTCTCTCCCTCTCTCTCCCCCTCTCTCTCTCTCTATCTCCCTCTCCTTTTCTCTAATGACAATATCTTATTCATCTCTACCACTTTGACGACTAATATAAATGGAGCAAGGTCTATGAATAATTAGTCCATTTAGGTCGCATCGACTTTCACAAAAAATGAGAATTGGTAAGGTGTTATCATTTGGTAATCGGATGACAGCTTGTGGTCACCCTAAAACCCAAATAGATGATTGAAATGCATTTTATTGTGCTAGAATTATAAGTAATATTCTTCCTTGATTATAAATTTAAAATGATATCAATGAAATTAATACTTATTTACGTCAAGCAAATCATGCATCACGTTGCCACATGTATACATTGTATATGCTGATTCAGTCATTTTAAAGATTAGATCGGGTGAAAAAACATATTTCCATATACTTCTCATTCAGGCACCCTAGACCTAGACCATACCCTCTCAAACGGTTTTTTAAGGGGAGGGGCGGCGGTACTTTGTTAGTGTGTATACCCCATAGCACTGTTTTGTTACTACTGGTTTCCTTATGAATATATTTGTTTGTTTTTATTTCCGTAATATAACAAGAATATACAATGAAAAGAAAGTAACCTAAATTAACACAATTTATTTTAAATTTATACATCATACACAGTTGAAATACGCAAGAAAAATCTCATTGTGCTAAATTGAAGAAGAAAAAAAACCAATTAACAACGAAAGAATGTACAACGAAATAAACAAAAAAATGATGAACAGACGACTTGATAGCTCATTTTCAGCTGTACTTGCATAGTGAAGCTTGTCTTCCATGGGGACCAGAAATATCTCACAGAAATGATGCAATAATAATTGTCTCAAATGTCTTTGACCATCTAATTTGCCTACTTACATTCATAATCAGCGTAGGTGTAGGACTGCTCCCCTGGGCACGTTGGACTCGCCACGCCTGTGCAAGTGATGCCACATGGATTGCGAGTCGCGCAATACGGAGCCCACTGTGCTGTCTTGTCACTGTCTTCACACTGGCTCTCCAGGGAGGGGTCATAATCATTGCAAGAAGGAACCACCAGACATACTCCTCTGGTGATTCTGATCGTTGATCCTGGGTAGCACACCATCGTGATCGATGGAGAGTAGCTGTGACATTCTGTAACTGTGCACATGGAAACAAAAATGCACATGTATTACAAACTAAAAAGAAAATAAGTAAACAAATAAATAATCAATAATAATTTGGGAGACGTACAAAATGCATTTATAAACAGTTTCACATTAGAAACTCAGCAACTGGGGCTGTGAGTATGATCATTTTGGTGGAAGCAGCTAGCCCCCGAGACCGGGTAAACTTACAGCGGAAAAAAACTTCTGCTCCAGCTGATGTCGTTATGTTGATTATACCAAAGATATATCCATGATTTCGCAAAAGCAACCATATTGACGCTTTGAAAGGGTTCATCGAATTGCATTTATAAACAATCCCCTAATTCAAGAAAAAGATATCGGATGCAGACATTAAAGCCGAGCCTTCAATTGAAATGATGTAAATATTTCAAACGAAACAGCTATTTCAAACGAAACAATGATTATGTTCATCAGCTGTTTTTCTTATCTTTAGAATAAAAGCATCATTGTATTCTGTGTCCAATTTTTTGTTGTCAAGCTGTACGTTCAATGAACAACGAAACAGCACGAAAGTGCTCCAAAAAGATATACAAATGTTGATGATTCGTTGAGAGGTCGCATTCTGATATCAAATGCACTTTGCCATCCTAGGTGTGGGTGTAGATGTAATCATTTACCTGACTTTGGAGCTTGACTGGTAGGTTCCTGAAATTCAAGAGAAACGAATAGCAGATATTTTATTTACTTCGTCAAATTTCTACAGTTCCAAAATCATACACATATCATTGATGGATATCAATAAAATAATGTAGTTTGATGTCTACGAATTATACTCAGTACAGCAGATTTATGTGCTTTGCTATCGGTAATCATTCTTCATTCTTTCACTTTGATGTTTAATTTGATATGTCAACAAATATAATTTCACTTGGACGATGATGTCATGAATAATTATTAGGTGCATTATGCAATCCATAACAGTTCTGATCCATAATGTCGTCACACTATTCGGATGAGAATGATACTTTGAGGATATTAGAAGGTTTGAACCATTGATAACTCACGCTTGTAATTGCCTCTGTTGTTACATCTGGTATGCCTGTAAATGAGATGAAATGAGATTAAAAAAATTAGATTAAAATTATCATATTTCAGTTTCCCTAACCTGATTACATTTCCCTCTATTTCTAGATTATTGACCGGGTCTATTAACTTACTTTTCTATCTTCCCAAATTCATTCAGAGGGGCTGGGTTGAATTATTTTTTATTGGGGAACTTTTCAGGGTGTAAGGCGGACATGTCCTGGCACACACATTCCCCTATGCACTGACGCCCATGATTTCTTCACCCCTCCTTGATTTCTCCGCTCTACATTCTGTCATGTTGACAATATATACCTGTTATTCTCCTATTAACCTCATATTTCGCCGTGCATCTCCCTCTCACCCCCTCTTTCTCTCTCTCTCTCTCTGAAACAATATCTTAATTCATCTCTACCACTTTGACGACTACTATAAATGGAGCAAGGTCTATGAATATTTAGTCCATTTAGTTCGAATCGACTTTCACCAAAAATGAGTTGTACCGTTCGCCACTCTTCTAAATGAAGTTTTTTCCTACCGCGCGAAGCGCGGAATTTTGGACGTTTCATCAAAATATAGAGAAAGGAAGACGATTCGTCGTACCGTTGTTGACTATGAAAAATATAAGAATTATTTTGTCAACTTAGTCAGCATCATAGCTATATATTTTAATGCAGGCGCGGAGCTAGGATCTTATTTTAGGGAGGGGTGGTAGTGAGCAAGCGCGTGATGCGCGCTCATCAGTGGGGTGTGGGTGATAGGCCTCCCGCGCGAAGCGCAGAAGCTTAGACGTTTCCATAAATTGTTAGGAAAAGAAGAAGCCTTATTGTACTGTTCTCGACTGTTAATCCTTGTCTGAATGAAGTTCCCCCCCCCCTCCCGCGCGAAGCGCGAAAGCTTTGGGGTTTCATTAAATTATTATAAAAAGAAGACGATTTGCTGAACCGTTTTCGACTTTTAATCCTTGTCTGAATTCAGTTTCTCCCCCTCCTGCGCAAAGCGCGGAAGCTTTGACGTTTCATTAAATTATTAGAAAAAGCAGACGATTGGGTGTACTGTTCTCGACTCTTAATCCTTGTCTGAACTCAGTTTTCCCCTTCCCGCGCGAAGCGCGGATGCTTTGACATTCCATTAAATTATTATAGAAAGAAGACGCTTCATTGCACTGTTTTCGACTCTTAATCCTTGTCTGAATTCAGTTTCCCCTTTCCCGCGCGAAGCGCGAAAAGTTTAGATGTTGGATTTAATTATTATAGAAAGAAGACGATTCGTTGCACCGTTTTCGACTTTTAATCCCTGTCTGAATTCAGTTCCCCCTTCCCGCGCGAAGCGCGAAAAGTTTAGACGTTTTATTCAATTATTATAGAAAGATGACGATTCGTTGCACAGTTTTCGACTTTTAATCCTTGTCTGAATTCAGTTCCCCCTTCCCGCGCGAAGCGCGAAAAGTTTAGACGTTTTATTCAATTATTATAGAAAGATGACGATTCGTTGTACCGTTTTAGACTTTTAATCCTTGTCTGAATTAAGTTTCCCCTTCCGCGCGAAGCGCGAAAAGTTTAGATGTTTGATTCAATTATTCTAGAAAGAAGACGATTCGTTGCACCGTTTTCGACTTTTAATCCTTGACTGAATTCAGTTTCCCCCTTCCCGCGCGAAGCGCGAAAAGTTTAGACGTTTGATTCAATTATTCTAGAAAGAAGACAATTATTCGTTGCACCGTTTTCGACTCTTATTAAGCCCTATTTATCTGATTTTAGTTTCCCCCTCTCGCGCGTAGCGCGGAAGCTTTGACTTTTCCTTACTATATTAGAGAAAGCAGACGATTCGTTGTACCGTTTTCGACTCTTAATAAGCCCCATTTATCTGAATTCAGTTTCCCCATCTCGCGCGAAGCGCGGAAGCTTCGACGTTTCCTTAAATTATTAGAGAAAGCAGACGATTAGTTGTACCGTTCGCGACTCTTCTAATTGAAGTTTTTCCCTCCCGCGCAAAGCGCGGAATTTAGGACGTTTCATCAAAATATAGAGAAAGGAAGACAATTCGTCGTACCGTTGTTGACTCTTAATCCTTGTTTGAATTTAGTTTCCCCAAACATTTTAAACCTCTGATTTCTTTAGCCGATATTATAGGAAAGTGAAACTTCGAGAAAGTACAAGTATTGTAGCTGTAGTCACTCTCGAAGTCGTCACAGCGGATAAAAAGTCACAGTTCGTAGGGAAAAAAACTTGTCGGCCGACCGACAATATACATCTCACCGACTTCAAACTTCTGCATTGATATAGTACACGAAGATCGAGCAAGAAAGTAACCGACACAGCTGACCCGACACAGCAATATGTTTACCCGTGCCTTTCTTGCTCCCTCGACGAGACGACTCCACCGAACAACCCCCTCTCTCTTTTACTCCCACTCCTCCTATCTCAGGCTCTTACCTCCCCTCTCTCTACTCTATTTCATCCCCCATATTTTTTTTCCTTTTCTCTTTTTTCTTCTTTTTACCTTTTCTTTCTTTTCTTTCTTTTCCTTTCTTTCCTCTTCTCCCTCTTTTTCTTTTTTCTCTTTCTTTCTTCTCTTTTCTTTTCTTTCTTTCTTTTCTTTTCCTTTCTTTTTTTCTTTTCTTTCCCTTTCCCTCTCTTCCCCCCCTCCCCTTTTCCCGACGGCAGCGCAATATTACCGACAATATCCTGACAGGTGGGGGGGGGGGGGGTGTCGCACCCCCCACACCCCCCCCCCTTTGGCGACGCCCCTGGACATAGTTTCTTTAAGAACGAAAGAATGTACAACGAAATAAACAAAAAACAGAGATAAAGACGACTGGATAGCCAATTTCTAGCTGGACTTGCATAGTGAAGCTGGTCTACCATGGGGACCAGAAATATCTCACAGACAGACAGCAATTACTGTCTCCAATGGCTTTGACCATCTTATTTGCCTACTTACATTCATACTGAGCGTATATGTAGCTGTACTCCCCTGGGCACATTGAATTTGCCTGGCACGAGACAGTGATTCTACATGGATTGACAATCTCGCAATATGGAGCCCACGATGGCGTCCTGTCACTGTTCTCACACTGGCTCTCCAGGGAGGGGTCATAAGCATCGCAAGAAGGAACCACCACACATACTCCTTTGGTCATATAGATCGTTGATCCTGGGTTGCACTCGAGAGTGATCCTTGGGGATCCACCTGTTCGACAATCTGTAACTGTGCACGTGAAAACAAAAATGCACATGTATTACATATTAAAAAGAAAATAAGTAAACAATATAATTAATAATAATTCGGAAGACGTACAAAATGCATTGATAATCAATTTTACATTAGAAATTCAACAATTGGGGCAGTGATGATCATTTTGGTGGAAACAGCTGGCCCCTGAGACCGGGTAAACTTACAGCTGATGTCGCTATGTTGATTTTACCAAAGATATGTCCTTGATTTGGCCATGGCACTCTAAAAAAAAAAGCAACCATATTGACACTTTGAAAGGGTTCCTCGAATAGCATTTATAATCACCCCCCTAAAGCAAGAAAAAGGTATCGGATGCAGACATTAAAGCCGAGCATTCAATTAAACGTAACAGCTTCTAACGATAGAGTATGGTCAGTGTCAAGATAAAAAATGGGGTTAAATAGGTGATTGGTCAACTGTTGAAGTAAGGAATTCAGCTATAGAAGATTTGCCTTGGAAAAATTATCGCCAGATCGGTGCCCCGACATTTACTCCTGCGACAATTAGCACTACCCCGGGCTTTATTTCGTCAAAAATAATAAAGGATTTATTATGTTGTCATCTTCGATTTTAGGATTACGATGAGGCTAATAAGCATTTGTGTTAGTAATTTCCTATGCGCTCACGTTGACCATATGGAAGGAATACTCCCCAGGGAGTGGAGATGGTGCACATTTAGCGTGAATGAATCCGATAACCAGGATAATAATATCTGTAAAGCGCTTATAGATGGTATTCCGTATTGGGCTCTATATAAATACAGATTATTATTATTATTATTAAGTGCTTGGTGAACCGTTGAAGTTAGCAATTCAGCTAGACAATGTGGAATAAAGGCCATTTATTGTCGCCAGATCGGTGACCCGACATTTGCTTTTTTCGGCATTATTAGGCCTACTTCGGACTTTATTTCGTCAAAAGTACATAGGCTTCATCTTGTCATCTTCGATATTAGATAATGTTTATGGTAAGGGTTAGGATAACGTTGAGGCTAATAAGCTTGTGTAGAACATTAGCTATTGAGCAATAATTTGTCGCCAGATCGGTTACCAACAATTTTGCTCCTGCGACAAGTTTCCTGGGCTTTTTTCATCAATGGTATCGGGTAAGATTAGAGGTAATACCAAATTTTGGTATGGGGTCATGATTTTGGTTAAAATGAACATATTGAAAGCATATGCGATCCAATAATATAGTATTACCTTTAATGGTTATTATTAGGTTTTAATTTAGGTTTAATGTAAGGGTTAGGATTAGGATCAGGTTCAGTTTAGTCGCAGAACAATAATATTGTCGTCAGATCGTTGTTTACCACCGATAAATTCGATATTTCTTACCTCTTAGAGAAGCAGATGCAGCTGTGGTTTTTAATAAGCCGTGAATGATAAAGATGGTCATGATTCTCTTCCACTTTGAATCCATTGCGATGCTTATTCTTGTGAATGGAACAACAGGTTTTTTTTTTTTTACCAATCCTGAAATACAGTAGTTTTCTCTACCTATGATCCTTATACTGCTAATTCAGTTAAACCGTAAGCCTGCTCTGGGTCTAAAATCATGTTTAACCAAAAATGAAAACTTCAGACTAATTTCCTTTGTTGAACCAGATTTTGATGAAAAGCGTAAAACTAACGTCGGGTTTAAATTTCAGTAGAATGCAGGCAGCTTTATGTCACCACCAAACGAAAAAAAAGCTACAATATGATAAAACATGCACATTTTGAAGGGGCTACATGAAATATTCTGCTGTTCCTATTGGCCGATCTAAAGTCTTGATCATTATTATTCACAATCGATGTTTCATAGTTTGCTCTTTTTCTCTTCCCCTCCACCTCTCTCTCTCTTTCTATCCCTTTGGTCTCATTCTCTGAAACATGTCTGTTTGCTAGTTTGATCTCTTTCTCCCCTCTCTCTCTCTCTCTCTCTCTCTTTCTCTCTCTCTCTCTCTCTCCCCCTCTCTCTCGCTCTCTCTTTTCTCTCTCCCTATCCCCCTCTAGCTTTCTCAGTCTTGTTTTTAGTCGTCCTGTACTCTCTATACCCATTAATTTCAAGGTCTAAAAACACTCTTCGTTTTCATTTCCAATACTCTTGTTCCAAAAATGAAAACGTCGCGCTCCGACTAAATTAATTTCTCCCTAGTTGTTACCAATGTGTATTTGTGATAAATAATATCCAATGAATTGATCGCACATATCAGTTATATTAAAGTAATTATCTGATGGGTCAACCCCAAAACCCCAATACATATTTATGAATTGAAATTACATGCGAACCATGTTTATCAGACCATCACCTTTTGGTAATAATGTGCTTCTGGAGCATGAAATTAGGATCGAAATATCGATTGAAAGTGAGAAGGAGTCAGTACATGTACATTATTACCAATAAAATTAGAATCATTTTTCTTACCTCTTTTCATCAAATGAAAGTGACAAAATGATTTATTTTTTTATAGATAAAGTTTACATCTTCTCAGAACTTAGTTGATCAATTTTGGGGACCCGTACGAGTATGAGTTGCAAATAGAGGTCTCCGGCAGTTCGAAGACCAGGGCCCCCTGCATGGAGCTGGGATCTGAACGAGTATGATATGCTCATGAATCCATCTGACGGTGTTTACCAGAACAGTAGCTTAAATTATGAACCTACTAGGTCCATGCCTGAGTGCACTTTACACATTTCTAGACACTTCCAAATCAAAACGGTTCAGATCAATTCTATTTGATTCGTCGATAATAAATGCATTGACAACATGAGATATGTAATGAAGGAAATAAACATCTTGTCCTGATAACAAGTAAAAGCTGATAATACACATACTTGCTTTCACGTGTTATCTCGTTAATGAGACTTAATTCTGCCTAAGGTGACAATAATTTGTGAGCATTATACTCTGATATCGTAGTAGAAAATCTCCCTTGAAAGGGATTTTCCTTTAATGCCCTAGTATTCAAATTATGACGAGAAAGAGCTGCAAAGTTTGAACCAAGGTTTCATGCCACATGTATGTATAGTCCGTTTTACCATTTGTGGAGTACATGTGATTTTCAGAAGGACTAAGTCAATTTTTGACCATTTTTATCATTTCAAACTTCAAAATATTGTATACTTTTTTCTCATTTACTTCATTAAGAAGCTTTTGCCGAATTGCCTCTAGATTATTTCTTTCACAAAGTAATCAAATTACAAGAAATCGTATATGGTGACTTCACGTTGCGTTGTGTAAGAGGACTTGTCAATATGGAAACATTCATTTAGCCATTTAGTGTATTGGCATGACCTCCTTGCAACACATTTTGAAACTTTGTAGTTAAATTAGTATGGACATTTTATTTAGCGCACCTGAGTATGCTTCCCAAGTTGGAAGGAAAGGCGCGATGGTTACGTTGATGGAAATTTTTTATATGGCTCGAATTATCTGAATAAATCAACTTGATGTTTGTATTGTGTATTGAATTTCTGTTGTAATGTCGTTTTCTGTACACGTGATTCCATAATACAGAAAAGGAATGCTAGATAAACTTTAGATTGATATTTAAACAATGTGTACAAGTAGATCAACAGTGTATAAATTTGACTCTGAATGTAAGATAATTCTCAAATATTTTAATCAGACAAACGATGCGATGGACAAGTTATTGATATTGAACTATATATTTTTATTATCCTGAATCTATTATGATTAAACATGTGATCTCATTCTTAGATAATGTGACATAAAACGTCGGAATTGATGAAAGATCTGAACAAACACCCATGACAACTGTAACAGTTGATGGCTAATTTTTTTCGGGGAGGGGGGGGGGGGGTATTTACAATGCGATTCACATAGCACCCTCCCCCTGCCCCTATTTGTCGATTTGCTTTGTAAACTAATTTCGAAATCTGAAATGAAACATCGAAATCAGATATTACTTGGCCAAAAATTGACTATACAACATTTTCAATTTTTTATTTTCTGCACGGTAATGGTTTTGTTTAATAAAAATAATCGTAAAGGTGTATTAAACACGTACTTCTTTCAAGTCAGGTCTTAGTTAGTTATGATTGTTGCCTTAGCGTTTGGAGTAATACAATCGATAAAGGTTTAAAAGGCGATGAACTACAAATAAAGATCCTTTTATAGTAAAAGCTCAGCAGTTTTGCTCTATATCGACACATCCTTAAAGGTAATACACATTTTGGGGAAATTTTGAAAATTGGCTGGTTAGTGATTCTCTACAATTTTGATATATTTGGATGCCCCTGTGGATGTATTATAAGCACTAGAAAACTTAGCCCCTAAAAATCTTCCGCTTTCGAGAAAAATTGAATATAACAATTTTCAAATAGCGCCTACGTCCATACAATGGTAGCTGCGACGATGAAAAATTCAGAATATGTAGTTGTGATATAAATAATTTCCAAACCGGAATAGCCAATCGGTCAATTTTAGTCAAGAAACATTGTCTTATAGCAAAATTAATATCTTGATCTTGAGAGGGAGCTATACAACTAAAACAGTTTATTATTTACAATTTCATCACTTTAGATTCGATTTCAACCTCGACAATGATCACTGAATATTGTAAGATCGCATGTGCTTCCAATGCTCATATGAACCAAATTCATGACCCCATACCAAAAACTTTGTATTACCTTTAAGTATATAGCTAATTTTCTCCTTTTTAAGGAATACTGCATACGATATTAAGCCCCGTTCAGACATGAAGGGCAATACCGCGGTGGTAATTTCATGTTACATTTCTGTATAAACTTATAGCACACAGCTCAGTGCGTGGGACCTTTGTTGCGCACCGCCGCCGTTCATTTACACGTGAGATAACAACATCATGGCGGGTTTTATGCGGCGGTTAACCACGACATATCTGAACGAGGCTTAAGACTGACAAAACATTCCACGAAATCTTTGAAATTATAATGATAAACACATAAAAATAGACAACTCAATGCTTTACCTGTTATGTGTATATACTTGCATAGTGATCAAACTAGGGTACATACAATAACGAATCCTAACGAATCGACAATGATTGAACAAAAATGACAATGAAAAAATGCAAATGTTATTTCATGTGCATCTAATGATTAAATATATCTTCTCTTTCCAAAAGAATGGTAACTATACAATGTTAATTTGGGGGTAAGCCTACCCTCTTCTACGACAAGCTTATTCATAAAACTTTGTACAAGAAGCTGAAAAAAAGTCAATCGAAACCACATTGCTATGCATCTCTCCCATCGCTCTCTACTTTTCTCTCCTTCTGAAATATATATTACAATCATGTCAATATCTTCACCAGGTCTATTGTTTCTTATAATATTTCAATCTCTCGTCTTCAACAAAGTCGTCTCTACTGACACCGGTGCCGCCTACCACCTGGTTGTTGAGCTCGCACACACCGTTGCCGATGTTAAATGACACGCAGTCATCTCGCTTGTTACACTCGGCACCGCATTTGACCAATGACAAGCCATGTTTGGATTTGATCACGTGATTTTGAAGGCGCCATCCCTGGATCTGTTTGAAGAGAGAACCTTTTTGACGGACTACGTCTGCTTGAAGTGGCACTGAATGTACTATGGAGTATATGAAGTAAAATATAGATCTGAAGAAGTGATATTAAACGTATTCATTAATTTATTTATTCACTTTTATCTCCGTAGGGTAGTTCCGTTTAAGGCAACAACACAACTGTTGATGGCCTGCTTTCCGAGGGAGCCATACAACATTATACAAATACATGAAACACACTATACATAGCTAAGAACAAATTCAGGTCAGAACAATGTAATATTAAATCTATGTGTTATAAGATAAGATAAAACGATTATTTAAATATCTAGGATAAAAAAAACAATATTAGAATCTTAAAAAAATTCTAACGGCGATAAGAATTAGAATACCAAGAAGTAGAAGAAGAAAACCTTAAGTTATAATAGAGAATGAATACCCCCTCCTCATTCTTCCATTAAAAGATATAAATTACTTTGATAATGCGATATATGAGCCTTTTAAGGAAAAATATTTATAGGAATATTTTCCTGAAGAAAAAAAAACAAAATAGTCTAAACAAACATGCATACACAAAATAGATCCCTTGAGTATTACTTTAAAAAAAAGCAGATGCACAATGTTTCTTTCTCTGATATAAAACTAGATTTCGCTTAAAGATACTATGTCCCTTCTGCAGTCAACATCAAATTCTGTAAAATTTTGCAGGAATTGTGAATACGTAAGGTGCCTATCTGTGAAATTTAAACGTTAGCATGATTTTGTCATGGCACCCTAGTCATTCTCCATTCTTCCATTTAAAAGATATATATACTACTGCGGACTTTAAATTATAATGCGATATATGGGGCCTGTCACCACGAAATGAGTCCAGTTGGTCAAAATTTTTATTCCTGTGTTTAAGTATTATATGAATCTACATTAAGTAAGCTTTAAATTAAGGGGTCACACATTAAAATTGATAAATTATATCCAGAAATATGAACAAAAACCTAATTGGACTTTATAAACAATGGGAATACCCAGTTTTGAGAAATGCATCATTTTCGTGATAATTTCAGATTACATAGCCTATATTATTTGCCAAAAAAATGTTAAAAGGAGATATTTTCGTGACCTAAGCTCTGGGGACATAAACTACAAGACATTAATAAGTCGATTTTTGGAAAAATCTTAAATGTGGTAGGTGGGTCAATTTTCAGTACATACACACTATACATCGCTATTACTACGATTGAGCCTAATGCGACACTGGACTCATTTCGTGGTGACTGGCCCCATATGACCTTTTTGAGGAGAAAAGTTTATATGAATATTTTTCCTGGAAAAACTACAAAATAGTCTGACCAAACATGCATGCACTGTTTGTTCAGTATTACTTTAACAAAAAGCAAATGTACTAGGTTTCTTTCTATGATACAACCCTGACTTTGCTTAACATGCATTTCTAGCTTATAAATGTATGAGTGTATATTATGTTCCTTTTACATCTGTTCGTGTTAATTGATTTTTCTTTTGGTCAAGCTGTATGTTGAAGGACAACGAACCAGCACAGACGCGCTCCAAAAGGATATAAAAATGTTGATGAATTCGTTGAGAGGTCACATTCTGATATCAAATGCACTTTGCCATCCTATAGGTGTGGGTGTGGATGTAATCATTTACCTGACACTGGAGCTTGACTGGTAGGTCCCTGGAATTCAAGAGAAACAAATAGATATTTCATTTACTTCATCAATGTTGTTTGATGTCTACGAATTATTTTCAGTGGAGGAGATTATGTTTTGATGCTGTCGCTAATCATTCTTCATTGTTTCACTTTGATGTTTTAATTTGATATGTCAAAATATATAATTTCTCTTGGACGATGATGCCATGAATACTTATTATGTGCATTATGCAATCCATAATGCCGTCACACTATTCGGATGAGAATGATACATTGAGGATTATTAGAAGGTTTGAACCATTGATAACTCACGCTCGTTGTTGCCTCAGTTGTTACATCTGAAATGCCTGTGAATGCGATGGAATGAGATTAAAAAATGAGATTAAAATTATCGTTTTTCAGTTTCCGTAACATGATTACATCTTTATCTAATTCCTAGGCTATTGACCGGGTCTATTAACTTACTTGTATGTCTTCCTAAATTCATTCAGAGGGGGCTGGGTTGAACAATTTTCTATTGGGGAATTTTCCTGGGTATAAGGCAGACGTGTCCAGGCACACACATTCCCCTATACACCGACGCCCATGATTTGTTTACCCCCCGGTTTCCTCGTTGTACATTATGTCATGTTGACAATGTATACCTTTTATTCTCCTATTAAGCTCATATTTCGCTCTGCATCCTCTCCCCCTCTTTCTCTCTCTGGCTCTCTCTGTCTCTCTCTGTCTCTTTCTTTAATGGAAATATATTATTTATCTCTACCACCTTGACGACTAATATCAATGGAGCAAGGTCTATGAATATTTAGTCCATTTAGTTCGAATTGACTTTCACCAAAAATGAGAATGGGCTAGGTGTTATTATTTGGTAATCAGATGACAGCTTGTGGCTGTTGTGTTTGTAAGACTGTGCTAACAGTCAACGTCGAGGGCTCAATCCCCTTTATGTACACATGATCACAATATGATCAGACATCTTGGAATAGATTAAATCATCTCAACTTCTAAATTCATTGTATCTAGTTTTATGTCTCTGAGTTCCTAAATACTACATCTGGCGACGAGGATGGCTGGAATAGGTCTTGTAGCACCTAACCCATTCCTAGCAACCCCAGGAGAACCTCCTGTGCCTTGGTCACGATGGATTTTGAGCTTCAAAACGTATTTGACTGCAAGCGGGTTGGACACAGCGGAGATACCCGACCTCCGCCGCCGCGCAATCCTGATCCACTGTTTGGGCGCAGAGGGGCAGCGGATCTTCGGACAGCTGGAAGTGTCTACTACCGGTACGTACGATAAAGCTGTTGATGAACTTGAGAAATATTTTGGGCCAAAAACAAGTGTGATGATTGAACGATATCGTTTCCGACAGAGAGTACAAGGTCATGGGGAGCCAGTAAAACAATATGTGGCAGCCATAACCGAACTGGCATCCAAGTGCAAGTTTGGCACCTTAAACGATGAACTGGTTAGAGATCAACTAATCGAAAAGACGTCTATTCCCCGTATTAGAGAACGTCTGTTAATGGAGGATGACGGTCTGACACTTAAGAAGGCGCTCGATCTAGCGATCCAGATCGAAGCCGCAATGCTGGACGCCAAGCTCCTCAAACAACACGATGTGACTGTGAGTGCCAGTACAGGACATAGTCATACTGCACATCAGGCAACTCCAGTACAGAACATCAAACGACCATATCATAACAAAGCTCGCTCTAACCATCATAACTCGAAGTCGTGTTCGAACTGCGGACGGACACACCCTCCGAAAGCGTGTCCAGCGTTTGGAAAACGTTGCAATTCGTGCTCGAAGATGAACCATTTCTCTAGCGTATGCAGAGCTACCAAGAAAAGTGCATCTTCAGTTCGACACGTTGATGAACCAATAGAGGGCGACATAGCAAGCAGCGTGTTCACACTCTCAGACCGGACTTCTTCAGCAAATTCAGGTCAGTTCAAAGAATGTGAAGTGCAGATTGCTGGTACTAACCTCTCTTTGATGATTGATGTGGGGGCCAAAGTGTCAATTCTTAGTGATAAACTGTATCATCGACATTTCTCACATTGTAGCATGTCATCGACATCGAGCAAGCTCATAGCATATGGTGAACCACCTACACTGATTTCCGTTCTGGGCACGGTTGAGCTTCCTGTCGGGTACAAGGATGTACATCTCGACAGCTTTACGTTCTACATAGCGAAGGGCGAGAGCCTTATGGGAGTCAATCTGTTCGACGCCCTAGGATTTCAGATGAACGACCACACTGGTGAACGCATTCGGCTCATAGACAATGCGTATAGAGAACGCTATGCTGCACTTTTCAACGAGTTTGGTAAATGCAAAGGATATTGCCATGCACCAAGGGTGGATTCCTCAGTCCCACCTACTGCACAGAGTCTCCGTCGACTTCCGTTAGCTGTCAGGGATGAAGTCTCAAAGGAACTTCATAGGCTTGAATCCGATGGCATCATCGAGCGCATCGATTCATCCCCGTGGGTGTCTAATCTGGTCATCGCACGCCGTAAGAATGGAGATCTTAGACTTTGTGTAGATTTGAGGGCAGTCAACAAGGCAATCATTCCGGATAAGTATCCACTTCCTACTATGAATGAACTTTCAGCTTCATTCCACGGAGCTAAAGTTTTCTCTAAACTAGACATGAGACGTAGCTATCTCCAGGTTCCGCTAGCAGAGCAGAGCCGCCATCTCACTGCATTCAACACACACATAGGCATGTTTCAGTATCGCCGTATGCCCTATGGACTGAACTCAGCACCTAGCGCATTCCAGAAAATCGTTTCTTCAGTTCTAGCTGGAATCGAGGGCACGTTGAATCTCCTTGATGATGTGGTAGTCTTCGGAGAGGACAAGGCTCAGCACGATCAACGATTAGCAGAAGTCATGACGCGCCTCGCCAAGCATAACTTGACGCTCAACGAGGCCAAGTGCACGTTCGCTGCTTCGGACATTGATTTTCTGGGATATCATGTCACTGCAGATGGTCTGACGCCTACACTCGACAACGTTGCAGCTATCCGAACACTCCCAGCCCCAACGAATGTGAAGGAGCTAGCCTCATTCTTGGGAACAACGAACTTCTACCGCAAATTCGTGCCACAATACACAGCAATCGCAGAACCTCTGCAGAAGCTTCTCCGGAAGGACGCGCTTTGGGAATGGCACACCGCACAAGAGACCGCATTCAACACGCTCAAAGGAAGAATCGCAGAGCCGCCAGTTCTCGCTCACTTCACTCCAAGCGCTGAAACGTACGTGACTACAGACGCGTCAGCGTTCGCTATCGGAGCAGTGTTATCGCAAACGATCGACGGCAGTGTACGTCCGGTCGCATTCGCATCTCGAGCGTTGTCGGACACAGAGCGAAAGTATTCTACAGGAGAACGCGAAGCTCTCGCATGCATCTATGCCTGCGAACACTGGCATATGTACCTCTACGGTCGCAAGTTCACACTTCGTACTGACCATCAAGCCTTAACAACCTTGTTGAGCACTTCAGGATCTGGACACCGCCCACTCCGCATCTACAGATGGTCAGATCGACTGCACCAATATGATTTCAAGGTCGAATATCTCGCGGGTTCACGCAACCGAGTAGCAGATATGCTTAGCCGTACACCGAACGCAAATAGCAATCGCGATAGCCATGCAAGAAGCGACATCGAAGACGACGTCGAAGACTACGTTCTTATGGTGATCTCTCACGTGACCGCAAAGCTTGTGACGCGTGAGCAGCTGAAAACAGAGTCAGCCGCAGATGCAACTCTACAGAAGGTCTGTCATTATCTCCAAACAGCATGGCCTAGAGAGATTTCCGAAGACCTCGTTCCATATCATCGTGTTCGCAATGAGCTAGCTATCTTCGACGACACGTGTATCGCCCGTGGCACCCGAGCGGTAATCCCGAAATCGCTTCAACATCGTGTGTTACAAACCGCACATGAAAGTCATCCAGGTGTGGTGAAGATGAAGCAACGATGTCGCGAAGCAATCTGGTGGCCAGCGATCGATCGACGCGTAGAAGATCTCGTCAGATCTTGTGAAGCGTGTACTCTCAGCGAGAAAACTCAACCGCGGCCAGCACCACTGCAGCCGACCCCATGGCCGAAGAAGCCATGGCAGCAACTTCAAGTCGACATCTTTGGGGAAGTCCAAGCCGCTCCTCAAAGTCAGCGATTTTTGTTAGTTGTACACGACCTCCATAGCAAGTGGCCTGAGATAGCAGCAACAAGCTCAGTCACTACGACATCAGTCATTAGCATCTTGGAGAAGATGTTTACCAAGTGGGGTCTTCCAGAATCTATCACCACGGACAATGGACCACAGTTCACGTCTGAACAGTTCGAAGAATTCCTAGCCGTTAATGGAATTCAACATCGCCTCACAACTCGCTACAACCCTCAAAGCAATGGCGGCGTAGAGCGTTTCAACCGGGTAATCAAGGAGAGCTTGAAAGCGAATCTCGCAGATGGAATGACCTTCGATAAGGCCATCCAGACCCTACTACGCACGTATCGCTCAACACCTCATTCGCTAACCGGAAAGACTCCAGCAGAGTTGATGTTGGGACGGAACCTCCGTATGCCATTCAACATCCTGAAACCACCGGTTTCAGAGCCTGCAAGCACACAGGCTGAAGCGAGAGAGATTGAGAGGAAACAGCAAAGCATGAAAGCGTACACTGACAAACGCAGACGAGCAATCACACCGAAATTCGCTATCGGTGACTGGGTTCGTGTAAAGCGTCCAAATCGCAAGCACAAGCTAGCTTCGGGGGTATCGAAACCCAAACAGATCGTGAAGAAGCTCGGCTCGAATGCATTCGTACTACATGACGGAACGCGATGGAACACCAGACGCCTTATCGCGAGCAAGCCAGGCAACATGAATGAAAGCGATTGGGAAGACACCTTTCCATTCCCTACAAGCACTGAAGATCAAGAGAAACAGCGAGCAGAACCGCGAACTGTTCGTCGTTCTCAGCGTCTAAGGAGACGACCTGGATATCTACGAGATTACAGATCTTAAATCCTTAGAGCCGACAAGTATTGAGCATAGAAATTAAAAAACTGGAACGTTTAAGTTTTGGACTCATATGAAACAATTGCTCAATATAGGTTAATAAAATTTCAGGCTTGTTGTTAATAAACAAGTTTTATTTTCTGGACTCATAAACTTTTGAACTCATATCTGGACTTAGTTATATAACATTATTCATCTCTTTAAAGGAGGGAAATATGTTGTGTTTGTAAGACTGTGCTAACAGTCAACGTCGAGGGCTCAATCCCCTTTATGTACACATGATCACAATATGATCGGACATCTTGGAATAGATTAAATCATCTCAACTTCTAAATTCATTGTATCTAGTTTTATGTCTCTGAGTTCCTAAATACTACAGTGGCCACCCTTAAACCCAATTGGATAATTATTCACGGCTAACAAAAATAACAAACAACCAAATTTGCGTTTATGTCGTGGCTTTATTAACATTTTGAGATGGACGCTTATTTTGCACATTTTGATTTTCTGGGTGTCATAACAAAATAACACAGATATATTGAATCATAAAAAATGCTTACAAATGCAATGCTAGGCCCCCCGCCTATGAAATCGAGTGATGCCTAGGCTAAACTTATATACATTAAGTCATTATATCAGCCCCCCGCCTATAAAATCGAGTGATGCCTAAAGTTATGCTAGGCCCCCCGCCTATGAAATCGAGTGATGCCTAGGCTAAACTTATATACATTAAGTCATTATATCAGCCCCCCGCCTATAAAATCGAGTGATGCCTAAAGTTATAGAATATAGATGTATATATATACCAGCCTCTCCGCCTGTAAGATCGGATGATGCCTAAGATTAAAGCGTGACACCCTGAGTTTGAAAGTGTGTAGGTACAACTAGGTCCCCCCGCATTCAAATCGAATGGGGGCCGGAAAACTAAGAATTGACATGCGAACAAATTCGACTGAATATACATTGGCAACCCCCTCGCATGTAAAAATTGAGTGGGGTCGAAAATTATCGGATGACAATTATTGATCAATAAACTTATCAGTACCATGTGATTAGTGATTTACCCATACAAAACCGGGTAGGGGCGAAACCCAATGGGAAAAATTCCCCTACGGCCCACTTTCTTTGTGCACGACGCAAGTTGATGTGCGACCAGGCCAAATGCCCCCGGCTCTGCATTAACTTCATAAATCACTGACCAATTTATTACATAAACCCTATCCGTACCTTTCATACCTGAAACCCTAAATCCTTTCCGTACTAATACGTATACCTTGGCTACTTCGAACCACCAAGCAATACTTAATTTATGCCACTAATATACTAAAAATACTTTTATTGGTGGAGATAATGGGGAGGTGGTGGGAATGTTTTAGACTCCGTAAATTTGTATTCTTGTCCATTCAAAATGAAAGCCATAACTAGAATGAAAGCCCCTTCGTGCTATTTTTAATTTGCTGGCGGTATTTTCCGCGCTTGCTTGATAAGCGTACATACGCTTGTACATTTCCTTCCAATGTAATACAAAGTATTACATTTCCTAGCGCGTGAATTTCCCTCAAAAATGTAAACAACCTCTTGACCTACATTTTGTCAGCCTGTCAATAAACCATTTTAAATCGTTGTCTACTCTTTAAATTTTTATTAAAACACATGTTGTTATGCTAGATTTATAAGTAATGTTCTACCTTGGTTTTAAATCTAAAATGATATCAATGAAATTAACATTTATTTACGTCAATCAAAGCATGTATCACGTTGTCACATAATTATTTACATTGTATATGCTGATATAGTCATTTTAAAGATTAGATCGGGTAAATAAAAATATCCATACTCTTCTCATTCAGACACTCTAGACCATACCCTCTCAAACGGTTTTTAGGGGAAGGAGCGGCGGTACTTTTTTAGTGTGTATACCCCATAGCACTGTTTTGTTACTTCTGGTTTCCTTATTAATATATTTGTTTGTTTTTATTTCCGTCATATAAAAAGAATATACAATGAAAAGAAAGTAACCCAATATAACAAAATTTATAAATTTATACATCATTCACAGTTGAAATAAGCAAGAAAAATCACATTGTGCTAAATTGAAGAAAACAAAAAAAAAACATTAAGAACGAAAGAATGTACAGCAAAAAAAAACAAAGAAACAGACGACTTGATAGCCCATTTTCAGCTGTACTTGCATAGTGCATCTGGTCTTCTATGGGGACCAAAAATAAGCCAGTTTGTAAATAGCTTCGGAACGCATGACCCCCAAATATCAACAGATCTTTTACACTATGGATACGTCCCACTTGTGCACTTTAGAATAATCAATGTCGAAGTGATGGAGGTGCTTCATGAATACCTTTTGTTTGCCCTCTTGAGAAGAATACTTCCACCTGTGTAAAAGATAAATGTACTGTCGGTACATAAAATGAATTACATAACTTTCATGAGCACGATACGAGTATTCGTCTCAATGGTTTTACAATTTGGGAACGAATGACCTTATTCTGCACATGCGCAAATCCTAATTACGAACTCGCTTAAATTGTCCATGGCTTTGACCATCTAATTTGCCTACTTACATTTATACTCGGCGTAGATGTAGGTGTAATCCCCTGAGCACGTTGAACCCGTCCAACATGAGCCAGTGATGCTACATGGATTGCGAGTCTCGCAATACGGAGCCCACTGTGCCGTCCAGTCACTGTTCTCACACTGGCTCTCCAGAGAGAGGTCATAAGCACTGCACGAAGAAACCAACACACAAACTCCTTTGGTGATTCTGATCGTTGATCCTGGGTCACACTGGATCGTGATCGCTGGGGATCCAACTCCTTGACAATCTATAACTGCACACATGAAAACAAAAATGCACATGTATACATAATCAAACAATATATAGGCCTATAATAATCATCTGAGGGACGAACAAAATGCATTGATAAACAGTAACATTAGAAATTTATCAATTGCGGTTGTGAGTATGACCATTTTAGTGTAAGCAGCTGGCCCCCGAGACCGGGTAAACTTACAGCGGAAAAAAAACTTCCGCACCAGCTGATGTCGTTACGTTGATTTTACCAATGAAATATCAATTTTTTGCCATGGCACTCTGATAAAAAACAACATAAATGACTCTTTGAAAGTATAAACACCCCCCCCCCCCTCAAAAAAGAAGAAAAACTGATATCGGATGCATACAAGGGTGTCGATTTGTATCCGTGGTTGGGGGGGATGATAGGTGCCAAAATATTTTCGGCAGTGGATCAAAGCAACCAAGGGCAGGCGCGGATCCAGGATTTCTTAGGGGAGGGGGCCCAACTTTTTTTTTTTTTTTTGCTCCCGAAAATTTGAAAATCGCGCCGGCCGAAAAGTCGCTCAGTGGGGGGGGGGGGGTAGTGAGCACATTTTTTTTTTGGTCCTCAAAAAAATTTCAATTTGCACCCCCCCCCCCCCCCCCCCCCCCTTGAGCGCCAGGGGGGGGGGGGGGTCCAACCCCCCAAAAAGGTTAAAATCACGTGATTTTACATGATTTTTTTCTCAAGGGGGGGGGGGGGGGGGGCCCGGGATCCGCCACTGACCAAGGGGTAGAAGCGTGTGACAGGTTGCACCCCCTCCTCAAGCACGTAGCCAGGATTTGATTATAGGGGGAGCGGTAGTGAGCACGCGAAGCGTGCGAATCACTTACAGGGTTTGGTACAGGGAGTGAGGAGTTTCCCCCCTCCCCCACTAAATTGTTAGAGAAAGAAGACGATTCGTTGGACCGTTCTCGACTCTTAATCCTTGTTTGAATCAAGTTCCCCTTCCTCCGCGCGTAGCGCGGAAGCTCTGACGTTTCATTAGATTATTAAAGAAAGAAGAAGCGCGGAAGCTTTGCATTTTAATAAATTATTACTCTTAATTCTTAATACTGAATTCATTTTCGCCCATCCCGCGCTAGGCGCGGAAGCTTCACATTTCATTAAATTATTAGAGAAGGAATACGATTGGTTGTATCGTGTCCTTGTCTGAATTCAGTTTTCCCCATTCCCGCGTGAAGCGCGGAAGCTTTGATGTTTCATTTGATTATTATTCTTTATTCACGTCTGAAATCATTTTCGCTCATCCCGCGCGTAGCGCGGAAGCTTTCACGTTTCATTAAATTATTAGAAAAAGAAGACGATTCGTTGTATTGTGTATACTTTGACGTTTCATAATAAGTATAACTCTTAATCCTAGTCTGAATTCAGTTGCCCCCTTCCCGCGCAAAGCGCGGAAGCTTTGCCGTTTCACTTAATTATTAGAGAAAGAAGACGATTCGTTGTACTGTTCTCTATATAAACCCTTGTCTGAATTCAGTTGTGACATAATAATCTTTCTCCAAAAATGAAAAATGTTTTAGGAAATATCAGGAAATAAAATGAGTGGAAAAAAAAAAAAAAAAAAGATACAGTGACGTGAATTTAAAAAAAAGGTGAACGGAAACAACATCACAACTAGTTAACTATCCTTAATTGTCTCCGATCTCATCACAAATTCGTCACAGAGTAATTCATCTATGTTAACATTGTCCAGGATTGTCTGATGTGCATTGCAGATTGCTACTTATGCGCTTCGCGCTTAACATTTAGCTCGTTGCTTTTTGACGCTACGTCTTTGCATTTGGCGCACTGCATTTCTATGATGTTGTTGATTGAACAAATTGAATAAATTCATCAATTCCTGATGAAGCCGTATGAGCGAGAATTCAATTTATTCCTGTCTCATATACGGTTGTCTCATTTACTTAATATATGTATGTATTATGAAAAAGAGATAGCAAAATGTGTATATTGATGGTCATCTTGCGAGTAATAACCATAACTACTCTCATCGGGCTCTCATTATTAATTTTTCTCTTCATTTTTTTAATTTTTGTATGGTGAATTATTGGGGGGATGATTGTACAGGCCATCCCCCCCCCCACCTGAAATATTGGAGGGGATATATCCCCCCATCCCCCCGGGATCGACACCCATGGATGCATACATTAAAGCCAGGCATTCATTTGAAAATATGTAAATATTTCAAACGAAACAGCTTCTAACGATTGTACTTGTCAGCTTGTTATCGTATCTTTAGAATAAAGGCATCATTGTATTTTGTGTCCGACATAACGTACGTTAGTACATGTAGTTCACATATTATCTTCCGTGCACTTTAGTGTGCCATCCTAGGTGTGGCTGTGGATATAATAATTTACCTGACACTGGAGCTGGACTGGTAGGTCCCTGGAATTCAGGAGAAACGAATAACAGATATTAAATTTACTTCATCAAATTTGTTTAGTCCAATAATCATACACATAGCATTAATGGATATAAATAAAATAATGTTGTTTGATGTCTACGAATTATTCTCTGTGGAGGAGATTATGTATTCTTCATTGTTTCACTTTGTTGTTTAATTTGATATGTCAAAAAATATAATTTAACCTGGACGATGATGTCATGAACAATTAATATGTGCATTATGCAATCCATAATGTCGTCACATTATTCGGATGAGAATGATACATTGAGGATATTAGAAGGTTTGAACCATTGATAACTCACGCTTGTTGTTGCCTCAGTTGTTACATCTGGCATGCCTGTGAATGCGATGGAATGAGATACAAAAACATTATATAAAAGTTGTCATATTTCAATTCCATACCATAATTACATCTTTCCCTATTTCTAGGTTATTGACCGGGTCTATTAACTTACTTGTCAATCTTCCCAGATTCAGTCAGATGGGGTTGGGGTGAACAATTTTTCCATTGGAGAATTTTCTGGGTATATGGCGGACGCGTCCGGGCACACACATTCTACAATGCACACAATTCCACAACGCCCACGATTTAACCCCCCCCCTGATTTCTTCCCCTCTTTCTCTCCCTCTCTCTCCCCCCTCTCTCTCTCTCTCTCTCTTTCTTTCTCTAATGTCAACATCTTATTATTCTCTCAACTACTTTGACGACTAATATAAATGGAGCAAGGTCTATGAATAATTGGTCCAGTTAGTTCGAATCGACTTTCACCAAAAAATGAGAATGGGTTAAGTGTTATCATTTGATAATCAGATGAAAGCTTGTGGTCAACCTAAAACCCAAATAGATAATTAAAATACAAGTTGTTGTGCTAGAATTATAAGAAATATTCGACCTTGATTTTAAATTAAAAATGAGATTTAAAATGATATCAATGAAATTAATATATCATTGGATAATCAGATGACAGCTTGTGGTCAACCTAAAACCCAAATAGATAATGAATATACATGTTGTTGTGCTAGAGTTATAAGAAATACTCTACCTTGATTTAGAATTTAAAATGATATCAATGAAACTGATATTTATTTACGTCAAGCAAAGCATGTATCACGTTCTCACAGATATACATTGTAGTTGCTGATCCAGTCTTTTTAAAGAGTAGATCGGGTGAAAGCAGGGGCGTAAATCCGTACCGCGGAGTGGGGGGGGGGGGGGGGTTTAACATTTATAAATCGGGCCGAAAATTTCGCAACGACTCAGCCGACCGCTGAATGAGCGGGGGGGGGGGGGGGGGGGGGGGTAAGAGGACATTTTTTTGTTTTTTGTTTTGGTCTCCAAAAAATCGCAACGACTCAGTCGACCGCTGAATAAGCATTTTTTTTTAGGGGGATGATATCAGGGGGGATGTTTGTACAGGCCACCCCCCCCCCCCCTACTTCAAGCCAGGGGGGATGCAGCCCCCCCCCCCCCCATCCCCCGGGATTTACGCCCCTGGGTGAAAGAAATGTATTTTCATATACTTTTCATTCAGACACTATAAACCATATCCTCTCAAACGATTTTTTTTTTTTGGGGGGGGGGGGGGGTCGGGGTACCTTATTTGTGTGTATACCCCATAGCACTGTTTTGTTACTACTGGTTTTCTAAGAAATATGTTTGTTTGTTTTTATAAAAAGAATATACAATGAAAAGAATGCAACCAAAAATATCAACATTTTAAAACTTTTACATTATACACATTTGTAAGACATATCACATGGCGCTAAATTGAAGAAGTGAAACGAAAGAATGTACGAAGAAAAAAACAGAGAAACAGACAACTGGATAGCCCATCTTTCAGCTGTGCTTGTATAGTGAAGCTGGTCTTCCATGGGATCAGAAATATCTCACAGATATGATGCAATAATTGCCTCCAATGGCTTTGCCTACTTACATTCATACTCAGCGTAGGTGTAGGTGTACTCCCCTGGGCACGTTGAACCCGCCGTGCATGAGCTAGTGATGGTACATGGATTGACAGTCTCACAATACGGAGCCCACAGTGCCGTCCTGTCACTGTCAGCACACTGGCCCTCCCATTCCAGGGAGGGGTCATAAGCATCGCAAGAAGTAACCATGACACATACTCCTTTGGTGATTCTGATCGTTGATCCTGGGTCACACTCGATAGTGATCACTGGAGATCCTCCTCCTTGACACCTTTGAACTGTGCACATGGAAACAAACATGCACATGTATTACACACTAAAAAGAAAAATAAATAAACAATATATATATAATAATCATCTGAGGGACGTACAAAATGCATTTATTAACAGTTTAACATTAGAAATTCAGCAATTGCTATACAGTGCGTTCCAGTAAAAACGAAACTGAGAATTTTCGATGTTTTATCATAACTTAATCAATTCATAGGCCTCCTTCAGTCTGTGAGGACCATGGGTGTGAATGCTAACTGTCTGTTCTGCTGGAACAGCACTAGGGACTTTTAGATTTGCACAACGACAACGTGGATTGCTACGATCGACGTCATTTTAATGCACTGCCTTGAATGGACGTCACACGTATCAGTCCACGCAAATCTAAAAGTCCCTACTATCTGTGGCTGAACAGACCGATGCGTGAGTGGCAGTCTATGTCACACAAGTCGCACTTGTGGATTGTCTCTGTGCCGTGTGAGTAGCAGCGTTCTTTTCTGCGAGTTACATAATTTGATTTAAAAATTTGTTTTCACTGGCTGCCTGCCGTATCAACAAGCAGAAGTCTCTCGTCTATGGCTGATTGTCAACGAAACGGAGTTAAGTCTTTTGTCAATTCTGCTTGTTACTACGTACGGCAGCTGGCCAGTGAAAAGTAACTTTTTAAATCAAATTATGGAATCGCAAGCATCACTTTACACGAACAGAACTTTGTTATTCCTTGCTCATTTTTCCTGATTGAGGTATTATATAAAAGGGCAGAAATTGAACTTTCTAGAAACTTGATTTCCTCTTTGAAATGGAGATACCGTCCGCCAAATGACTTTTTGGTGCCCTCTCTTCAAATTGATGTTAAACACTCATGCGTGAAATGGGCATCATAATGAGTTTCATCAAATGAAAGAGGAGGATCTGAGCTTTGCAAATATGGCTCATTTATTAATTGTGACTGTGATTAAGTTATGATAAAACATCGATAATTCTCGGTTTCGTTTTTTCTGGGACGCACTGTATAGTACAAGCATAAAGACTTTAAAAATCAATCTCAAGCTTTAAGAAAAAATAAATAAAAGACTACACAAACATCTATACGTAATCAGAACACTTTTTAAATGGGATATGGAATAAACTATGGAAAACGGTTTTCAGTTGGGTTATCGACAGTCATTTTGATCATGTTCCATATATTTCTTTTCACAGCAAATAAAAGAGGGAGTCGAGTTGGCTCAGTGGTTATTAAGCGTCTGCCTGTCGAACCGAAGATCGTGGGTTCGAATCCGCCCAGGCGGATGACTGAAGCCTGTGTTGTGTGTTAACGTATCATAGACGCAGACAGTGTTGCAGTGAAAAACACACAGTCCCTCGGATAGGACGGTAAATGGAGGCCCCCTGTGTAGGAGAGTCACTACCTTTGTACGTTAAGAACCCATTGCACTAGTCTTAGAAGAGTATGGGAAACTCCGGTGTAGTGGTCCACATGCACTTATACCGGGAGGAGAGGCCCAAGAGTTACAGTGATTCAGTTCGCTTTTCCCCTCCAAAGCACAGGTGACGCCAAAACTTAATAAAGTAAATATCTATGCGCTCATATCATCTCAGGTATCCAATGTAGGAATTTATTTAAAGGATAAGAATCAATTTCACAATATTTGATTATCATTCACCAACTCAATAATAAAAAATGCTGAAAACTGTATTTTTTCACCAGTGATTGTCGGTATTTAGGAAACTCGCTCGCCGGAACGTTGACGAAAATAAGGCAAGACATAACAGCCCGATCAGCCCCCTTCCCCGCTTATGATTTAAGGATACTCAATCTGAAGCTCTGATATTTGCTCTTGCGACAATAGCTCCAGACTTCATTTGTCAAATACATAGGGGTCGTGTTGTCATCTTGGGTGTTAGCTAAAGTTTACGGTCAGGGTTAGTTAGGTAATTGGTCAACTGTTGAAGTTAGGGAATTCAGTTATTATATCATATTTGCCTTGGAACAATCATCGCCAGATCGATGCCCCGAGATTTACTCCTGCGACAATTAGCTCTACCCCGAGCTTTATTTCGTGACAATAATATAGGACTTATGTTTTCATCTTCGATTTTAGGTTATGTTTAAGGTTATGATTAGGATTGGGATGAGGCTAATTAAGTGCTTGGTGAACTGTTGACGTTGCACTTCAGCTAGACAGTGTGGAATAAAGGCCATTAATTGTCGCCAGATCGGGGACCCGACATTTGGTCCTGCGGCATTATTAGGCCTACTCCGGGCTTTATTTCGTCAAAAATATATAGGCTTCATCTTGTCATCTTCGATTTTAGGTTAGGTTTATGGTTTGGGTTTGGATAACGATGAGGCTTATACGAGCTTGGTCAACTGTTGAAGTAAGGAATTTAGCTAAAGTAAGTGTAGAACATTCGCTATGGAGCAATAACTTGTCGCCAGATCGGTTATCCACAATTTTGCTCCAGCGACAATTACCCTGCATGGGCTTTATTCAACAAAGGTATTGAGTTAGGCTTTAATGGTTATTATTACGTTTTAATTTAGGTTTATTGTAAGGGTTAGGATTACGATGAGGTTAAATTTGGCCGCAGAGTAATTGCGTCAGATCTCTGTTTACCACCGATAAATTCAATATTTCTTACCTCTTAGAGAAGCAGATCCAGCTGAGGTTTCTAATAAGCCGTGAATGATAAAGATCGTCATGATTCTCTTCCACTTTGAATCCATTGCGATGCTTATTCTTGTGAATGGAACAACGGTTTTGTTTACCAATCCTGAAATACAGTAGTTTTCTCTACCTATGATCCTTATACTGCTAATTCAGTTAAACCGTAAGCCTGCTCTGGGTCTAAAATCATGTTTAACTAAAATGAAAACTAATTTCCTTTGCTAAACCAGATTTTGATGAATAGCGTAAAACTAACCTCGGGTTTAAATTTCAGTAAAATGCAGGCAGCTATATGTCACCACCAAACGAAATAAAAGCTACAATATGATAAAACATGCACATTTTGAAGGGGCTTCATGAAATATTCTGCTGTTCCTATTGGCCTATCGAAAGTCATTCTTTATCATTATTATTCACAATCGATGTTTCATAGTTTGCTCTATTTCTCTTCCCCTCCTTTTCTCTCTCTCCCTCTCTCTCTCTCTCTCTTTATATCCCTTTTGGTCTCATTCTCTGTAAAATGTCTGTTTGCTAAAATTTGATCTCTTGCCCATCTCCCCTCTCTGTGTCTCTCCCTCCCCCTCTCTCTCCCCCGATCTCTCTCTCTGTCCTTTTGTCTTTCTGTATTATCTATACCCATTAATTTCAAGGACTAAAGTCTTCTTTTCGCTTTCATTTCCAATACACTTGTCCCAAAAATGAGAACGTCGCGCTCCGACTAAATTAGTTTCTCCCTAATTGTGACCAATGTGTATTTGAGATAAATATTATCCAATGAATTGATCGCAAATAACAGTTATATTAAACTAATTATCTGATAGGTCAACCCCAAAACCCAAATAAATATTCATGAAATGATATTACAGGCGAACCATGTTTATCAGACCATCACCTTTTGGTAATAATGTGCTTCTGGAGCATGAAATTAGGATCGAAATATCGAATGAAAGTGAGAAGGAGTCACTACATGTACCTTATTGCCAATAAAGTTGAAATATTTTTTCTTACCTCTTTACATAAAATGAATGTGACAAAATGATTTATTCTTGATAGATAAAGTTTACATCTTCTCAGAACTTAATTGATCAATTTTGGCGACCCGTACGAGTATGAGTGCAAATAGAGGTCTTCGGCAGTTCGAAGACCAGGGTCCCCTTGCATGGGGCTGGGATCTGAACGAATATGAAATGCTCATGAATCCATCTGACTGTGTATACCACACTCTTAATGTCAGCGAGTAAATTGTGCCGAGTAAAATAAGCTGAGTAACAAAATGAGCAATTCAGTACTCAAGCTGGAGTAAGAAGTCAATTTTAGTGGTACTCGGCATCCGAGTAATTTGTTACCTTTGATAAAGAGTAAATCAATGACTCAACATTGAGTAAGAACTTCGTTTGTGTCAATTTTGAGTAAACTACGGTTGGTTATTACGCGGCGGCAGGTGATAAATAACTCAACATTGATCTCTTACCCGAATTTACCTCGGGTGCGAGTGAAAGTTGGATCGATGGAAAGTGCAACTAGCTGTCAATATGCAAGTGACAGCTGTTCTACACATTTTTACATAATAGCAGCTGTATGTTCCTTTGTCTACCTATGGAACTGTATATTTTGTACTCTTTCATTGTCCGTCATGTGCATGTCTCGTGCATGCATGTGCGCGTGCAGAAAGATGCGAAAGAACTGAGATAGATGTGACACATTGGGAAGAAATTCTGAGCTCATGGATCGAGCTTGGAAGAGAGTTCCAACCGACATCTAGGTAAGAAATCCTCATGATAATATTAAAAGAGCTACCGTGTGATATTTAGTCAAGTCTCAAGGACACTGTGTTGATCAAGATTGTGAAATTATTGTTGTCACTGTCGATGTCATTAATGTGATTTTGAACTTGGGCGATTCTCTAAGGGAAGGCGTGCATAGCTAATAGCTAGCCTACTTTATTGTATTTGTATTAAACACGTATTGGCCTGGGGTAGGCTAGCCTATAATCTAGGCGGAGTGCCGAGCTTTTTTCTTTGCTGCTAGACTAACCCTAAGCAGAACGTCTGATACGGCGAGACTATGAACCGTGAGTCGCGAAGCGGCTCACCGCCTATACTCACTGGTCTAGCTTTAGTCGTTGTTTTTTTTATTATCGACATTGAATCCGTGGCAGTTTTCGTACGAAAAACTGCCACGGATTCAAGGTCGATAATAAAAAAACAACGACTAAAGCTAGACCAGTGAGTATAGGCGGTGCGCGGCTCACGGTTCGTAGTCTCGCCGTATCAGACGTTCTGCTTAAGGTTAGTCTAGCAGCAAAGAAAAAAGCTCGGCACTCCGCCTAGATTATAGGCTAGGGGTAGGCCTATTGATGCAGATGGTTCTAGGACAATTACCCCTGGGCAATCGGCCAATTACCAGTGGGACAATTACCCCCCCCCCCCCACAGAAAATAACCCCCTGAAGACAACCACCCCAGATGACAATTACCCCTAGAAAAATAGCCCCTAGGACTCGGAGTAGGACAACTTCCCCCAAAAAAGACAATCTTCTTTTTATCAAAACCAATTAGTTGTTATCATCCTATCGAAACTTAATGCCCATATTAACCTCTACCTTGTTAATTCCTACCATGTTAAATACATATCCAAATGTTATCATTTTAGGAAGGAACTGGCTTGGACTTTTTTCTGGCCTCCTTCAGAGGAAGGAGCCCACTGTGTTTGTTGGTGCTTTGAGGAGCACCGAGGAAGCCAGGACACTGTTATGCAGTCCTCGAGAGAAGCGCCTATTCATGCTCTTCATTGACAGCAGCAGTTGTCTACTGCTACAAGATGTTTCAAGTACTACAGCTGGATTACCCTGCCCAGGCAGCTGTCATATGGGACTTCTTTGATCGTCTCATTCATGGAATTCGTACCACGGATCTTATTAAACCATGGACCCTAGTACAGATAGACTAATAATGAGAGTCTTTCTTTGATGAGAGAACTCTGAGTTTTCACTGTGATTCAAACTTATTTTGGAAATTAAAGTCCACAAATTATGTTAATGAATTTAAAATGTCGTTGACTTTATGTTATTTGCATAGTGTGTGAGTCAAGAACTTCAAATCAATGCTAAATTTAGAAATCGGGCAAAATTATGGTTTATATTCTCTATTGACAAAATGGTTACTTAACAGCTGTTAAAAAAAAGAACAATTTTAATCAGCGGTTTAGTTAAACCTTTAGTCAAAAAGTTAAAACCCTAGTTGAATCCACCTTTGTTTTAATCAGTATTGAGTAAAAACATGTACTTAACTTAATACATGTTTTTACTCAATATTGATTGAGCAACTAAGCGTTACCCAGAAAACATCTTACTCGACATGAGTTGATTACGTTTCTACCCAGTACTGAGTAAAAAAGGGAACCGCTCGACAAAGGAGTAAGTATTGAGTAAAGGTTTACTCATTCAAACTGAGTAGAGATTTAGTCTTTTATTGAGTAATATTTTTACTCAACAGATGAGTAGATTTGTTACTCAACACATGCTGAGTAAAGTTTACTCAAAAGTCGGGTGGTTCCCTTTTGACTACTCAAAAGAGTAACATTTTGACTCAAATTGAGCAGTTTTTTTTTAGAGTGCAGAACAGTAGCTTGGAAGCACTTTAACAATTTCTAGACACTTCCAAATAAATTCCGATCGATTCTATTTGATTTGTCAAGAATAAATGCATTGACAACAGGAAATATGTAATGAAGGAAATAAACATCTTGACATGATAACAAGTAAAAGCTGATAATACACATATTTGCTTTCACGTGTTATCTTGTTAAAGAGACTTAATTCTGCCCAAGGTGAACAATAATTTGTGAGCATTCTCACTCTCATATCGTAGTAGAAAATCTCCCTTGAAAGAGATTGTCCTTTAATGCCCTAATATTCAAATTATGACGAGAAAGAGCTGCAAAGTTTGAACCAAGGTTTCATGCCACATGTATGTATAGTCACTTTTTAATACCATTTGTGGAGTACATGTAATTTTCAGAAAGACCAAGCCAATTTATTACCATTGTTATCATTTCAAACTTTAAAATATTGTATACTTTTTTCTTATTTAGTTCATCAAGAATCTTTTCCAAACTGCCTCTACACAGTTTTTTTTCACAAAGTAATAAAATAACAAGGACTCATCTTTATCTTGAAGTAATATATATGGTGTCTTCACGTTGCGTCGTGTGAGATGACTTTAATCAAAATGAATATGGAAACATCCATTTAGCCATTTAGTGTATTGGTATGACCTCCTTGCAACACATTTTGAAACTATGTAGCTAAATTAGTATGGATACTTTATAGTGTTCCTGATCATGCTTCCTAAGTTGGGAGGAAAGGCGCGATGGTAATGTTGGTATAAATTTTCCATACAGGTCAAATTATCTGAATAAATCAACTTGATTTGTGTATTGAATGTCTGGTGCAATGTCGCTTTTTGTACGCTTGATCTATAATGCAGAAAAGGGATGATAGATACATTTTAGCTAGATTGCTATTTAAACATCGTGTAAAAGTAAATCAACAGTGTATAAATTTGACTCTGAATGTAAGATAATTCTCAAATATTTTACTCAAACAAACAATGCGATGGACAAGTTATTGATATTGAACTACATGTTTTTATTATCTTGAATCTATTATGATTAAACATGCGATCTCATTCTTAGATAATGTGACATAAAACGTCGGAATTGATGAAAGATCTGAACAAACACCCATGACAACTGTAACAGTTGATGGCTTATTTTCTTCGGAGGGGGGGGGGGGGGTATTTACAATGTGATTCACATAGCACCCTCCCCCTGCCCCTATTTTTCGATTTGCTTTGTAAACGTATTTCGAAATCTGAAATGAACCATCGAAATCAGATATTACTTAGCCAAAAATTGAATATAACATTTTCAATTTCTATATTTTCTGCATGGTAATGGTTTTTATGTAATAAAGTTAGTCGTAAAGATGTACTAAACAAGTAGTTCTTTCGAGTCAGGTCTTAGTTAGTTATGATTGTTGCCTTAGCGTTTGGAGTATTAAATACAATCGATACAGGTTTAGAGGCGATGAATTACAAATAAAAATGCTTTAGTATTACCAGTTTTGCTTTATATCGGCACGACATCCTTAAAGGGATAGTTGAGTTCTGTTTTCAGACCGCACATGCCTTCAAAGTGCATGGTTATTGCTCTTATTCTTATCTATGACATTTCTAGTGCCCTTTTAGAACCTAACATTGCCATGAAGGTAATTTTAGACCCCAAAATGTGTGAAATTTAGCCAATACGATCATACCAATTCAGCCCCACTTTAAAAAAAATACGGTTACCGTTAATTCATTATTTAATTAAAAATAAAAATACATGGGAAAATGAATATTCAAACAAATAGCCAACATCGGCATTGGCTGAAATACGACGTAAAGGCGCTATTTCGTTTTTTCAGCGGCTTTTTCAAATTATCTAATATTTGTGGTGGTACACAAGTATTAGAAATCGTTATATTTATGGATATTGCCGTCTCTGAATTGATTTTGATGAAACAAAGATGATTTTGTCATTTAAATTGTATGTTCTTTCAAATTTCATTATCCCACAAAAAATTATTTTGTGTAGCGCCCTCTGCAACAGAACTCAACTATCCCTTTAAGTGCAAAGCAAATTTCCTCCCTTTCGAGTAGAAATATTGCATACGATATTGTGAAGCCCCGTTCAGACATTAAGGGGCAAAACCGCGGTGGTAATTTCATGTTACATTTTTTCTATATATTATCTTATAACACAGAGCTCAGTGCGTGGGACCTTTGTTGCGCGCCGCCGCCATTCATTTACACTTAACGAAAAAATCGTGGCGGGTTTTATGCGGCCATAAATCTGAACGAGCCTTAAAGATACTATATCCCTTTTGCAGCCACAATCAAATACTGTAAAACTTTGCAGGAATTATGAATATGTCATGTATGTCCTATGTGTGAAATTTAAACGTTAGCAGCGTCCTAGTATTCAATTAATGCAAGGAAACCCGTTTACTTGCTAAACTTCACTGTCAGACACTATTGAGTGACTGACTGGCTTTTTTCTTCTCTGGTAATAACATACATAAAATGAGCTGTAAAGGGTACATGAGCATTTGTCTACATCAATAACCCACTTCTTGTATTGGCCAAAATTAAACTGATTGAATCTTTGCGGAGCATAAAACGTACGACTATTTGGTAGAGTGGTCTCAAAATCAGACTATTACTTACTGGCTCTATAGCTCTTAAGTCGATTCGACAACTATTAGTCGTTATTTTCCCACTTAAAGACATTTTCAAGCCCCCATTTTTTAAGGGAAGTTCTAAATTAGTATTATCTTTCAAATGCCGTTGGAATTTAACCTTCTCATTTTGTTTGGCCTGCAAATGGGACATAGTACCTTTAAGACTGACAAAACACACGCACTCTTTGAAATAATAATAATAAAAAAAATCAAAATAGACAATTCGATGATTTTCCTGCCATGTGTATATACTTGCATAATGATCAAAGTAGGGTACATACATTAACGAATCGTATTAGTGTTAAAATCGACCATGATTGGAAAAAAATGACAAGAACAAAATGCAAATGTTATTTTATGTGCATCTAATTATTAAATATATCTTCTCTTTCCAAAAGAATGGTAACGATATACAATGTCAATTTGACGGTAGGTCTACCCTTTTCTACGACAAAAAAAGAGTGTTTCTGCTGAATATAATTTTCCTTTTGTTTTGCTATAAACACTGCATTGTAAATTGATTTATACGGTATATATGTTTACATAATATTGATATGTTACATTACATTGTAAATAGACTTATATGATGTATATGTTCCCAAACAGAATATTGATTGTTACATTACATTGTAAAGTGATTATAATTATGTTTATAAACAGAATATTGATGTACATCAATGAAGTTTAATAAATACAATACAATACATATAACTTTGTATAAGAAGCTGAAGAAGAAAAAAAAACAGTCCATCGAAACCTTACATTGCTGTGCATGTTTCGCATCACTCTCTACCTTTTCTCTCCTTCTAAATATATTGAACTAATTACAATGACATATATTAAATATAATCATCTCTTTCCAAAAGAATGGTAACGATACAATGTTAATTTGAGGGTAGGCCTACCCTTTTCTACGACAAGCTTATTCATATAACTTTGTATAAGAAGCTGAAGAAAAAATAGTCAATCGAAACCACATTGTTATGCACCCGGGGTTATGCATCTCTTCCATCGCTCTCTACCTTTCTCTCCTTCTGAAATATATATTACAATCATACAATTTCTGCACCAGGTCTATTGTTTCTCATAATATTTCAATCTCTCGTCTTCAACAAAGTCGTCGCTGCTGACACCAGTGCCGCCTACCACCTGGTTGTTGAGCTCGCACACATCGTTGCCGATGTTAAATGACACGCAGTCATCTCGCTTGTTACACTCGGCACCGCATTTGACCAATGACAAGCCAGGTTTGGATTTGATCACGTGATTTTGAAGGCGCCTTCCCTGGATCTGTTTGAAGAGAGAACCCTTTTGACGGACTACGTCTGCTTGAAGTGGCACTGAATGTACTATGGAGTATGAAGTAAAGGATAGATCTGAAGATGTGATATTAAATGTATTCGTTGATTTATTTATTCAGTTTTATCTCCGTAGGGTTGTTCGTTCAAGGCAACAGCATAATTGTTGATGGCTTGCTTTCCGGGGGAGCCATACAACATATACAAATACATGAAACACATTATATATAACTAAGAGCAAATTCAGGTCAGAACAATGTAATATTAAATCTATGTGTTATAAGATAATTTAAAACGATTATTTAAATATGTAGGATAAAAACAATATTAGAATCTTTAAACAAATTCTAAGCGATAAGAATTAGAATACCAAGAAGAAGAAGAAGACAACCTGAAGTATTTAGGGGAAATGAATACCCCCTCCTCCTAATTCTTCCATTAAAATAGGCCTATATGAATTACTTTGATAAAACTACAAAATAGTCTGAACAAAGATGCATGCAGTGTTTGTTCAGTATAACTTTGATATTACTTTGACAAAAAGCAAATGCACTAGGTTTCTTTCTATGATACTAATACTGACTATGCTTAAAATGTATTTCCAGTTGTATGTGGAATGCCTTAACTTCCTTTTAAATCTGTTCGTGTGAATTTATTTTTCTTTTGGTCAAGCTGTATTTTGAATTAACAACGAACTAGCACGGACGCGCTTCAAAAGGATATAAAAATGTTGATGAATTCGTTGAGAGGTCACATTCTGATATCACATGCACTTTGCCATCCTAGGTGTGGGTGTAGATATAATCATTTACCTGACACTGGAGCTTGACTGGTAGTTCCCTGGAATTCAGGAGATACGAATAACAGATATTTCATTTACTTCATCAAAATGTCTACATTCCCATGATAATACACATTATCATTAATGAATATCAATAACATTATGTAGTTTGATATCTACGAAGTATTCTCGATGGAGGAGGTTATGTACTGATGCTATCGCTAACCATACTTCATTGTTTCACTGTGTTGTTTAATTTGATATGTCAACAAATATAATTTAACCTGGACGACGATATCATGAATAATTATTATGTGCATTATGCAATCCATAATGACGTCACACTATTCGGATGAGAATGATACATTGAGGATATTAGAAGGTTTGAACCATTAATAACTCACGCTTGTTGTTGCCTCAGTTGTTCCATCTGAAATGCCTGTGAATGCGATGGAATAAGATTTTAAAAAATAGAATAAATTATCATATTTCAATTTCCGTAACATGATTACATCTTTCTCTATTTCTAGGTTATTGACCGGGTCTATTAAATTACTTGTATGTCTTCCAAACTTCATTCAGAGGGGGCTGGGGTGAACTATTTTCCTTTGGGGAATTTTCTGGGTATATGGCGGACATGTCCAGGCATACACATTCCCCTATACACTGACGCCCATGATTTCTTCAACCACCTGGTTTACTTCGTTGTACATTCTGTCATGTACATTCTGACATGTTGACAATCATGTATACCTTTATTTCTCCTAGTAACCTCATACTTCTCTCTGCATCCTTCTCTCTCCCTCCTTCTCTCTCTCTCTCTCTCTGAGAAAAATATCTTATTAATATCTCAAACTTTGACGACTAATATAAATGGAGCAAGGTCTATGAATATTTAGTCCAATTAGTTCGAATCAACATTCACCAAAAATGAGAATTGGTTATTTGTTATCATTTGGTTATCGGATGACAGCTTGTGGCCACCCTAAACCCAATTACCCTAAACCCAACTACATGTTGTTGTGCTAGAATTTTAAGTAATATTCTACCATGATATCAATTAAATTAATATTTATTTACGTCAAGCAAAGCATGTATCACGTTCTCACAGATATACATTGTATATGCTGATTCAGTCATTTTAAAGATTAGATCGGGTGAAGAAAAATATCCATATACTTCTCATTCAGACACTCTAGACCATACCCTCTCAAACGATTTGTTAGGGGGAGGGGCAGCGGTACTTTGTTAGTGTGTATACCCCATAGCACTGTTTTGTTACTACTGGTTTCCTTAGAAACATATTTCTTTGTTTTTATTTCCGTCATATAAAAAGAATATACAATGAAAAGAAAGTAACCTAAATTATTTTTTTAAATTTTAAATCTATACATCATACACAGTTGAAATACGCAAGAAAAATCTCATTGTGCTAAATTGAAGAAGAAAAAAACCCATTAAGAACGAAAGAATGTACAACGAAATAAACAAAAAATTGAAGAACAGACGACTGGATAGCCCATTTTCAGCTGTACTTGCATAGTGAAGCTGGTCTTTCATGGGGACCAGAAATGTCTCACAGTCATGAAGCAATAATTGTCTCCAATGTCATTGACTATCCTATTTGCCTACTTACATTCATAATCAACGTAGGTGTAGGTGTAATCCCCTGGGCACGTTGAACCCCCCGAGCATGAGGCAGTGAAGGTACATGTAATGCCAGTTGTCGCGCAGTACGGAGCCCACACTGCCGTCCAGTCACTGTCTTCACACTGGCTCTCCAGGGAGGGGTCATACGAATCGCAATCAGAAAGCTTCACACAAACTCCTTTGGTGATTCTGATCGTTGATCCTGGGTCACACTCGATCATGATCGCTGGAGATCCATCTCCTCGACACCCTGTAACTGTGCACATGGAAACAAAAATGCACATGTATTACAAATTAAAAAGAAAATAAGTAAACAATTTAATTAATAGTCATCTGAGGGACGTACAAAATGCATTGATAAACAGTAACATTAGAAACTCAGCATTTGCGGCTGTGAGTATGATCATTTTAGTGTAAGCAACTGGCCCCCGAGACCGGGTAAACTTACAGCGGAAAAAACTTCATAACCCTCAAACATACACCTTTGGTGATTCTTATCGTTGATCCTGGGTCACACTCGAGAGTGATCCTTGGGGATCCACCTCTTTGACATTCTGTAACTGCGCACATGGAAACAAAAATGCACATGTATTACAAATTAAGAAGAAAATAAATAAACAATATATATAATAATCATCTGAGGGATGTACAAAATGCATTGATAAACATTTGTTATATCAGAAACTTATTAATTGCGGCTGTGAGTATGATCATTTTGGTTTAAGGCAGCTGGCCCCCGAGACGGTAAACTTACAGCGGAAAAAACTTCTGCATCAGCAGATGTCGTTTTGTTGATTTTACCAGAGATATATCCACCGGGTATATTCAAATACCCATGGCACTTAATAAAAAAAAGCAACCATATTGACACTTTGAAAGGGTTCCTCGAATTGCATTTATAAACAATCCCCTAAAACAAGAAAAAGATATCGGATGCAGACTTAAAGCCGAGCATTCAATTGAAAATATGTAAATATTTCAAACGAAAAAGCTTCTAACGATTATACTCGTCAGCTTTTTATCTTATCTTTAGAATAAAGGCATCATTGTATTCTGTGTCCAACTTAACCTACGTAAAATGCGGAAGCTTTAAAGTTTCCTTAAATTATAGAGAAAGCAGACGAATCGTTGTACTGTTCTCGATTCTTAATCCTTGTCTCAATTCAGTTTCCCTGTCCCGCGCGAAAGCTTGGACGTTTCTTTAAATTATTAGAGGAAGAAGAAGATTCGTTGTACCGTTCTCGACTCTTAATCCTTGTCTGAATTCATTTCCCCCCTCCCGCGCGAAGCGCATAAGCTTAGACGTTTCTTTAAATAATTAGAGAAAAAAGACGATTCGTTGTACCAAAATAAAATGAACCTTCTAGAAATGTGATTTTTTTTTGTTGAAATTCAGATACCGTCTGCCAAATGACTTTTTGGTACCCTCTCTTCAAATTGTTTTTAATCACTAATGCGTGAAATATGCATCATTATGAATTGCATCAATGAAAGAGGAGGATCTAAGATTTACAAATATGTGTCATTTATTATTTATAATTGCGATTAAGTTATGATAAAACATCGATAATTCTCGGTTTCGTTTTTTTCTGGGACGCACTGTATAGGCGTCATCTTGTCATCTTCGATTTTAGGGTAGGTTTATGGTTTGAGTTAGGATAACGATGAGGCTTATAAGAGCTTGATCAACTGTTGAAGTAAAGAATTTAGCTAGTGAAGAACATTCGCTATATGGAGCAATGATTTGTCGCCAGATCGGTTATCCACAATTTTGCTCCAGCGACAATTTCCCTGCATGGGCTTTATTCATCAAAGGCATTAAGTTAGGCTTTAATAGTTCGAGTCCCGCCGCGGCACCTTTGGCAAGACATTGATCTACATTTGCCACACTCAACCCATGTGATGTAAATGGGTACCCGGCAGGAATTAATTCCTTGAAATGCTGGAGCGCTGTATAAACGGCAGCTAGGCTAAAGCCGGGTAATAATAAATGCGCCTCGAAATAGAATTATCTAGATAGACGGCGCTATAGAAATGCCTATTATTATTATTATTATTATTAAATTTTAATTAAGGTTTATTGTAAGGGTTAGGATTAGGATCAGGTTAAGTTTGGTCGCAGAGCAATTGTCGTAAGATCGTTGTTTACCACCGATAAATTCAATATTTCTTACCTCGTGGCGGAGCAGATCCAGCGGAGGTTTCTAATAAGCTGTGAATGATAAAGATGGTCATGATTCTCTTCCACTTTGAATCCATTGCGATGCTTATTCTTGTGAATGGAACATATACTTCAGACTAATTTCCTTTGTTGAACCAGATTTTGATGAAAAGCGTAAAGCTAACGTCGGGTTTAAATTTCAGTAGAATGCAGGCCTATGTCACCACCAAACGAAATAAAAGCTACAATATGATAAAACATGCACATTTTAACGGGGCTACATGAAATATTCTGCTGTTCCTATCGGCCGATTTAAAGTCTTGATCATTATTATTCACAATCGATGTTTCATAGTTTGCTCTCTTTCTCTTCCCCTCCACCTCTCTCTGTCTGTCTTTTTATCCCTTTTGGTCTCATTCTCTGTAACATGTCTGTTTGCTAGTTTGATCTCTTTCTCCCCCTTCCTCTTTCTCTCTCTCTCTCTTTCTCTCTCCCTATCCCCCTCTCTCTCAGTCCTTTAAAAAAAGTCTTTCTGTGCTCTCTTTATCCATTAATTTCAAGGTCTAAAAACACTCTTCGTTTTCATTTCCAATACACTTGTCCCAAAAATGAGAACGCCGCGTTCCGACTAAATTAATTTCTCTCTATTTGTGACAAAATATGTGTATTTGTGATAAATAATATCCAATGAATTAAGCGCACATAACACTTATATTGAAGTAATTATCTGATGGGTCAACCCCAAAACCCAAATAAATATTTATGACATGAAATTACAGGCGAACCATGTTTATCAGACCATCACCTTTTGGTAACAATGCGCTTCTGGGGCGTGAAATTAGGATCGAAATATCGAATGAAAGTGAGCAGTCAGTACATGTAAATGTATAGCAAATACTGACTAGAGACTGCAACACACTTTTAGGTTCTGGAGGGCTCAAGAGTGCAACATTTAGACTAATAAAAATGCAAAATCCTTCTCACTCGGTCGCTACGCTTTCTTACATAATTCCCTTCAAAATGTACAAGTAAATGTTGTAGAAAATCTGTATTCCGTTAATTGGTATCCGTCACCGTGATACATTCATTCAGAGGGGGTTGGGGTGAACTATTTTCATTTGGGGAATTTTCTGGGTATACGGCGAACGTGTCCAAACACAAACATTCCCCTATGCATTGACGCCCATGCTCCCTGATTTCTTCTATAGATTTTATTAGTTGACAATTATATACCTTTATTCTCCTTTTAATCCATTCTTTCTCTCTCTCCCCTTCTCTCTCCCAGTGATGTCAATATATTATTCATCTTTCCACCACTTTGACCATTAATATATACGGAGCAAGATCTATGAATATTTAATCCATTTAGTTCGAATCGACTTTCACCAAAAAATGAGAGTGGATTAGGTGTTCTCATTTCATAAATTTAGTAATTAGATGACAGCTTCTGGTCATCCTAAAAACCCAAATAAATATTTAAATGCGTGTTATCGTGCCAGAATGTTCAATAATACGGTCGTTAATTTTAGCTTTAAAATGATATTTATTTACTTTGTGCAAAGCATGTATCACGTTGTCACAGAAATACACTGCTTTAACAATACAATCTTTTAAAAGATTGAATTGTGTCTAAAAATATACTTCCCTATATTTGTCATTCAGACATTATTTCCTCTCAAACTATTTTGATGGTAATATTTTTTTCTTCGGTCTGTATACCCCATTGCTTGATTTTGTAGCCCTCCCCTGTGTGTGTGCGTGTGTGTGTGTGTTTTCCCCTTCCCCTTCCCCCTCCCTCTTTCTCCGTCTGACTCTCTCTTCATGATTTTGACTCTCACGTTTGTTGCCGATCGGTGTAGATGGTGGGGACTAGGTAACATCTTTCTCCTGTTCCGACGTAAATACATTGGGTGGTGTATGCTTAAAGGCGGAGAGCTATATAAACACGGTTTAAAAGTGCATTCTATTTTTAACACTTCAATTATCAGTCTGGATACGATTTTAGGATAGGCCAAAATCAACTCCTTAAGGTAGGATGTCAACTGGCCGAAAAAAAGTACCAGAAATTAATAGCCGTGACATAAATAAAAAGAGATTGTGTTGAATAGGTAGACCTAAAATAGCAGGTACACATTTTGGAGATATCGGTATTGTGATATAATTATTTCATACAAACAAAAATGACTTTGGCACGCCAACGGGTACTAATACAAACCCGGGTAGAGAGAAGCAATTAGGATGAAATGCCTTAATTGCTTGAGGACGTAGGAGCTATGTACCCATGTCCTTCACATATCAATTTCAAGTATTTAAGTATCTTAATTATGTTCATATTGTTTTTTAACACATTGTAGGCCTTAGAGGAGAAGTCCACTCTGGTTTCAACAGTATCAGAAAAATAAGAAAAACGGGTCAGTGAAAGTTTGAGCAAAACGGATTAGAAATAAGAGAGTAATGAATTTTTGAAAGTGCGATCAATAAAACACAAATCGGCATCTCTCTGATGTATCTTGCGATCGCGAGCTCCCCTCCCATTTGCTCTGTACTACAGAACTTTACATTTACATTACATTTCCCTTAATAATTTTCTTTTTACAGATTTACCCTGAAGATAATCATTGTAAATATTTTTGTATACAACCCTGTATGAAACAAATTTATTCCATCAATATCCAAGAAAATGAAAGCTTATGAAATTTTCTGTTAGATACGTCACAGTGTTGCCAGTTTGTGTTTCACTTATGACAACTTCAAAAATACATAACTTTCCTATTTTTAATCGGATATTGGTCAAACTTTCGCTGTTTCTTACATTTATCTGCTTTATTAGAATAAACGTAATATCAGGATGGACTTTTCCCTCTAACGCATACGGTTTTAGATGTTATCTTATTAACTTTCTGATAATTTATCCTGCCTTTCCCCTCTAGATCCATACAAATATTTTGTTTTGCTAAATATCTTCTGTTCTATAAACGAAATTCGGAAAGAAATTAAAAATTAAAAAATGAATGGAATATGCTATTTTGATTACTATAGTAAATTAATTTTAATATGATAGTTACAAAGGTTAACCTTCGTGACACATGTATATAAAAATATATATAAAATATATAAAATTCATAAAATATATCCATGAAATACATGTCAATGTCCTACTCTACATTACTTTTATGTATATCTTGGCAACTTTTAGAATAAACCTTAAAAAAAAAAGACAATCACAATCTACAACGAATATCCTCTACTACAATGAAATATAGATTCATATGGTACAATTATGATTTATTTGATAAAATCTAATAGGGCTTGCCTTTAATATTACAGCTTTAACTTCTTTTAATTCGGATCGTGGAATGAGATATTATTCAGGTGAAATTTAATCCACATGATTTCCCTCTTATTCAAGATCATAAATTGAATGTGTCCGTTCCTCAATCGTTATCATATTTATAAAAAAATACCACTTGTAGGGCCAGATTTGTATCAATATGTATATACAAAAATACTATACAGCATATTCATTAACGAGAACTGTGGGCGTCCAATCAAGTGTAACTGCATACCCACATACAAGTGTGCCAGATTTATTGCTTGTTTGCATCTTATGCATCGTTTCCCCTCGAATTTAGACCCAGCTCGTCATTGATGGAAACGTCCATTTTGAATACTGTGGTTGTTAAACTGTGAGAACCATATCCAAATAAATGTGACCACACTTATTATACGCTTTACAAGCACCTATAACAGGGTCAGTTCATTGTCGTCATCAGCTCTCTTTTTTAATTTGGACCAGCTATGGGGCGAGGGAAAATGTTATTTATCGACGAAAACTCCTCATAATGTGGGTGTAACTTTAACCACACAATGTTTGACCACACTTATTGTTCTCTTTACGAGCAATTGTCAATTAGGGTCAATTTTGACCGTCGTCAATCTCCCTCTATCCTCGAATTCGGAGAGCAGTAATAGGGGCCAGAAAAAAATCTTCTGTACTTTCCGTACAATAATTGATGAATACCTCCTATTTGGAATACTGTGGGACGGCGAAACCATATTCACATAATATGTGTGGCCACAGTTACTGTTCGTTTTTACAAGCAATTATCAATGAGGGTCATTTGATCATCGTTACTAGCTCTCTTTCCTCGAATCTGGAACAGTTGAGGCCAGTAATAGACGGTCCTGCATTTATTAGATTTCTCGTGGCGGCTGTGGACTGATATCCGTGTCTCATCAGGTAGGGTACTCGCCCGCATTTCATCTCGAACCTGAACAAAAAAAGAAGGAAGAAGGAAAGGGAAATGGTTTTAAATGTTGAGTATTTCATAATGATAATAATATTCCGTTCTAGTATAGGGCATATCACATTACAACGTTCCTACGCGCTCCCAAAGAGCTTTTGCATGTATACTTCAAAGCAAGTATATACATCAGCAATTAAATTCTAGAACCTATGGAGTCACCTTTATTTTTACATGTACATGCATGTATATGATCATGTAAAATAATTACTGTGTAACATAAAATAAAACAAGAATAATATAGCCTCGTGCAGGGCGGGCTATTTCAGTGAATATTATCTCTTTTTTGGGGGGCAATCGTTCATTGCAATATTTCATCAAAGTGTTAAAATACTATTGTGTAATGGCAATCCGACATTTAGCACCGGCGACATTTTACTCCATGCTTTACATTATAACGTTTTTGGACTTTGCCTTCGGTTATATAGTTTTAAGATGGCAGTAGAGTTAGTGTTAGGATTAGTGTTGGGTCTGGTGACCAGATTTAAAAAGTGTATAATTATACCTGTTCTGCTCTCCTTAGAACCCTGAGAAGGTTGTTTCCCATGGCAGCTTTGACCTCTTCCTCCGTCCAGTCTCTGCGAATCAACTCGGCGATGAGATTAGGATACTTGGACACATCCTCTAGCCCCTCGGGCATGCTGCAGAAGGTACAGTATACATACATTCAAATTATCAACATTTTGTCCTTACTTTTCCACCTAATACAATTGAAACTCATTATACAGCTGGCGTGAATCCAGGATTCTCTTCATTAAAAAGTACAACGGTGACAAATTGCACAATCAAGAGGTTTTTTTTTTTTTTTTGCTGCTGTTTTCAACTTGAAAGTGTGGGAGGAGGCACGAGCCGGGTATGAAATTCTTGAATTGCACTGATTATTTTACAGGGTAGGCCTAAATACGGTGTATGATAATGTATGAACCGGTAAATTTCGAAAATGAACACTGTCGTACAAGAAAGCTAGAATTTATCTAGAAAAGGGTAGCGTCAATAAGAATATTTGGATACACTTACGTTGGCACCCCGTCAAAGTCGCTTCCTATGCCCACGCATTCCCAGCCGCACACCGATTTAATGTGATCCATGTGATCTGAAAATATTTATATTGGGAAAGGAATGGTTAGTCCGCCGATAGAAGACAACAAATCAGGAAGAAAAGGAATAACAAATATGAATATAGATCATGTATTCACCCAGAATTCAAACAAAATCCCTCCCCAACCTCTCTTACATTATTCATTTCCGCCATCCCTAATTAACCTTTTTTGCATTTTCATTTTTTGCACACTTATCGACTCGGGGACAAATGCTGTAATGTTTTTTTGGAAAATCTTCTGGCAAGAATGAAACCTTGGTCAAGTCACTGCTTTGATGTGTGCGAGTGTGGGTAGGGGTGTCACCCACACTAAGTGGTTAAACAACTTGAAGTCCTCGCCCCAATAGAATATTGATCATGAAGAAATGAATGAATTTTAGAGAGGCACAATTAAATGCAAGACCCCCATATGCCCACCCGCCCGCCCTCCTTTGGAACCGCGCCTGCCCCTACAGGCGCTTTTGGATCATTGGGTTATTCTGAATTTGATATAAAAGCTGAACAACAAATACCTGCTACTTGAAAAACAGTTGCGTAGGTTAGATCATCAGATACGTTTCCTGGGGGACAGTTCACGTATTCTGTGTAGAAATTCACCATCACAACGCCTTCGTTTTTAACCTGATTTAAAGAGAGTGATATTGAAATAATTGTGTTCCAAGAAAATTTGTTAGATCTAGATAATTGTGAAGGGTTTATTTAAATGTGTACCTGTATCTCATTTAACTAAAAATGAAGAGTTTTGCTCTCGCCCACCCCTCCTTTCTCTTTCTCTTTCTCTCTCTCTCTATCTATATCTCGCTCTCTCCCTCTCAGTAACTGGATTGATTGCTTCTATTTCTCGTGGAATTTTTTACTTTTACTAAGTTATCAAAGTTTGATTCACAAAGTCACTCTGTTCTATAACAATACTTATGCCAGTGAGGACAAAATTACAAAATATTTTGTCACCGTTATATATATTTATATACTGTAATTAATACGTTTAAAATGAAAAAAGGAAAGTGCAAAGGAAGTGATACGGTGTGTATCTGAATTTAGGCGTTGGCTTTTGCTTAAAGGCGACGGATGAATAATTTAGGCGTTTGCTTTACAAATACATGAATAAAATATAAAGCCGAATTACCATGCGTTTCAAGATGTAGTCCGGTACATTCCTGTCGTTGTTGCAAACAGCATAGGCTGACGAATGGCTGAAGATGATTGGAGCTGTGGTAATGTCAAGTACATCTGACATGGTCTTCTGAGATACATGAGCAAGGTCGACCAGCATACCTATACGGTTCATCTCCAAGATGACACGCTGACGAATGAAAATGCAAAAATAAAAGGCTATAATCATTAAGGACATACATTTTGATATTCGAAGAACAAAAAAACGACTTCATTTTCTTCCGAAATAGGACATAAAAGTTATATTTTAACGCCTATGATTTTATCCCTTACATATCTGGGTAACGTTTGCTGTTATCTTCCTCCTCTACTTTTCCTGTTTCTTTTCCTTTTTCTTGCTCATTGTCGTAATCTTCTTTCTGTTTGTCCTCCTTCTTCAAGTTTTAAATAATTTTCTTCCTTTTCTTCGTGTTTTTCTTGTTTTTCATCTTCTTCCTCTTCACCTATGAAAGTAAGGAAGTATATTTTTCGTGTATCGCTTAATTTTTGTATAATCTTCGATTTATTGAATGTCTTCTTAATTATATATACTTGGTAATTTTTACCATGAATTAAAGGCGAAGAGAATGCTTACTTTCCCAAATTCAGAAAGACCATTGAATTCTGGATCGTCTTTCGCGGTTTCTAACCAGTTATCAGCCCTGTAAAATTAAAAGAGATATTCAAATTAGTATATTCTTCTATCACTATCTATGTTTGCCGTTTATCATTTCAAAACAATTCATCATAACAGTCATGAAAAGGGGGTATTGTTCAGGTGGCTAGCGATAATGCAGATAAAATGATGCGATAATGCAGATAAAATGATGAAATACAGAGTACTGCTTGAATTTAACATTACTTTATAGACTTTAGAAACAACAATAATAATAATAATAATAATAATAATACATAACATTTATTAGGCGCTTAATACAGGTGTTTCTAAGCGCACCATTGTCTGACCTGTTATGTTAGCTCAATGATTGATGCTTATATTTTCGGTATTGAAACTAGTGACGTATACATGACAAATGTGTATTGATCATGTCAATAATGTAATGAAAACAATCTTATGGACTGAAATATGGATATAACTCCTTATGGTGAGTAAAGATGATGATAATGACAATGATAATAATGATATAATGATAACTATACAAATAGTATTACATTATAAAATTCGATTATCTATTCTCTTTTTTCTCAATTAAAACTGTTACTGTATAAATCCTTATAATCATGTTATCCATTTCTTATATGTATCTTTATCCTTTCGTTTTGATTATAAATATATCTTTTCATTTTTGTAATACATGTAATCAAGACAAATCTAAAACGAATGAATGAATAATACACAATCTAATAACCGATAACACATGAACATTTTACGCAGTTAAGAAATTAAACAAAATGATTAAAAAAATACATGTATATACAGTGTGAGTCAAAAAAAACTTTACACCTAGGAAATTACTAATAATTTAAAAAATAATTTATGAACAGTGAAGTATTATACATCATATGAAAGAGTGTTTTATCCTAAATCATTTGGTACCATTTTTGGGTGGAATGTGTTCACGCTTGGATGAACAGGAGGTATTGTTTGCGAGAGTGCAAAAATCGAATTGCGCCAAAGTCTTAAAGTGAGAGAATGAATTGAATGTATGAAATGAGATGCATTGCAGATGCTTTTTTCAGTAGCAAAGTCACACACACACACACGCACACGCACATATGAAACACACACACTAACACACCCACCCACACACACGCGCACGCACACAAACATATGATAATGGTGTTCATTTGGAGTAAAATACTTTATTTTTTACTGGATCTTCAAATTGTTAACGATCATCATAATTATGATGATAATGTTAATTCAAATGCTTATCATCAAGGATCCTTTGAAGCTTCATTTGTGAACAGCAAGTAACTGTCCATTCATCTACTCCTCGACATGACCTCCGTCCCTTTCGATGCACTTTCTAGCGCGATGGAGCATCTCCTGAAACACTCGACGAAGCATGCGCCTGTCTCTCCCAAGTGCTTCGCTCTCAATCCGGCCTGATCCTCTCTCGTAGGTCGTTGAGGTTCGCAGGTGGGCTCTGGTACACCCGAGACTTGAGATAACCCCAGACGAAAAAATCAAGCGGTGTTAGGTCCGGGGATCGACGTGGCCACTCCACAGGTTCGTTCAGAGCGATGATCCTGTTCCCGAAGAGTTCTCTCAACCTGGTCATCACAATCCTTGTCCTGTGAGCAGGGGCACCATCTTGTGCCCACCAAATGTGCCTGAAAGGACCGTTTCTCTGACGCCTAAATCGTGCCATCTGATTCAGAGCCGGGACGACCTGATCATCTATCATTCTTAGATAGCGCTCCCCATTCACTGTCTGTTCAAAGAAGAAGGGTCCAAGAAGACTTCCATTTCCAAGAAGGCCGATCCAAACTGTCACATCTAAATTTGCTATGCGAGTGTGTGTGTGTGTGTGTGTGTGTGTATGTGCGAGTGTGTGCGTGTGTTTGTGTGACTTATTAGGTGTGACTCTGTGTGTGTTTTGATATGTGTGACATGATTAATTTTGGTAGGGATGTTATTTGGATCTGCAAAGACCGAATTAATACCGAAATCCCAATTGTTTTATTCAAACATCACATAAGCATTATTTGGCGCAAGTCGATTTTTGCACTCTCGCAAACAATGCCTCCTATTTATCCAAGCGTGAACAAATACCACCCAAAATGGTACCAAACGATTTGGGATGAAACACTCTTTCATATGGTGTATAATAATTTACTTTTCATAAATTATTCTTAAAATTATTAGCATTTTTCTAGGTGTAAAGTTTTTTTTGACTCACACTGTATACATATGTAATCCATTTTCATTTTGCAAGTCCGCATATAATTATATCTTTATTCAGACACCCAATTCCAAAGCCTTGCCCCATCAAATATGTATAATTATCTTTATCAACATTGTGTTGCACCATACCATGGGGTATTGCAGCTATGTGTAACCGTCATGTAGCGAACTCCAACCCGATAGAGCATGCGCAGTGTAGCTAAACTGTTATCAATGTTGTGCCCGCCTTCGACCCCGATAAGAGAGGCTATTTTCCCATTTTTATGAGCCTCCAAGATACCTGTAATAAATTAAAGACAGGAAAATTTAAGGAAGAATAACAGAAAAGGAAAAGCTGAAACCGATAAATTAAGATACTATTATGGTTAAATAAAAAATCAAAGGTTAAACTTTTGTTTCAAATGCCAGTAATGAGGCAATCAATATATTTATTTGCGCCATGACTGCCATTTTGTTCTAATTTTGGGGGAAGAAATTATGTTTACTTCCTACTGATCAATATCGTACTCTTAAATAATCTAACATTGGAATGCACATATAAATTTGTATGTACCATGTTTACCTATTTTTATTAATGTTAGTAGACATAAAGTAATATTTGTATTACATAAATGAACTTTGCTCAGCAAGTTTTGTTATTGGTCGAACTTAATTCCACAATAAAGACGTCTGTACTAAAAAAAAAAAAGGATGACTGGAGGTCGCTAATAAATATTCAACGAGGTTTTTAGTTAAAAATGATACAAAAAGTCATTAAAGATAAACTTGAGTTCTGGTCATGCGATTGCATTGTGAAAGAATAGGTGTGAAATGGATCAGAAACAGTTGATCATGTAGCATGTAAGTATTGGTGTGCACTGCAAGGTTCTGGAGTCATCAAAATCATAATAAATTTGGCCGAGTCTTGGTAAAGTAACACAGAAAGCTATATATGGGACAACACACATGGTGTCGGGTCTAGTACTACCTTGATTTCCTTGTCTTGCTATGCTCGTAACTCAGCCAGTTTGGCACATGTCATTTATTTGTAATCTTGAACATTCAGTGTAAGTTTCGTTTGAATCTGTAAGAATTAATTTTCTTGTTTTACCATAACTCAAGTTTATCTTTAAGGAAAGAGAAAGTTTCTGTTAAAGTCTGTAGCAAAATACTAATATTCTAGCATCTTTCATCTTTCAATCACATTCTATTTCTAAAAAGTCTGTCTATCAGGAGACACGACGGCTTAGTGGTAGAACAATGGTCTCATATCCGGGAGGGTTCAAAACCAAGTCGACGCACTAGCTAGTGCCCTATGGTAAGGTATTAATCCTCATTACCAAATCCATTAGAGAGGTCTTAAAGCCGTCGGTCTTCTGGTTGCTTACATTCAAACATGCACATGTTTTCTTAGCAGTCAAGTAAAACAAACAAACCAACCAACCTTCCAAATACAACAACCATGATTGTATATTATAGAGTGTTTGGTTACTAAATATTAACAATTAAGTATTGAATCTACATTCTTAGATAATTATACCATCAGATGTTGTTACAAACTGGAAGACGTCTGGATACATATCACACATCCTAATGATGACGTCAATCTGGTCCAGCACGTGCGTCACAACGTCCATGTACTGAGATCCACAGGTGGTAAAGGCGGCCCAGAACTATAGTCAGAAAACATCGTGATGGAAAATACAAAGTCGTGCTAAAGGTATTTTTCAACATTTTCATATGGCCGTGAGTGTAACCCAATCGTTTATGAATTATGTTAGGGTTTGTCTTATAATTTGTTGCAGAATGTAAAATGAAAAGTCATACTCACCTGAAATTTCGAGAAAAATGAATAATGTTAAAAAAAAGCTGATGTGCATTTTCGGAAAGGACAATCAGAATAATATTCGTAGCGCGAAATGAATAAGTCTATATCATTTTATAGACAAGTATAGCTGTAACTAGAAACATAAAATGACCTTTAGATATATATTAACATGAATTGTTTTTTAAAAATGCATATAAAAGTAATTAAAAAACAACGAAAAACACTTTTAAAAACATGTGTTCAAAATATTCAATTAATGTTTAGAAAATTATAATTTACATATATTTGTGCATGATGAATATTTTGAACTATGAGAAATATTTAGTTGGATATATACCTGTCCTCCAAGTCTGCCTTCTTTGAGTCTCGGTATATCGGTAAAACTATGACCCCATATAGGGTTCAGGTCCTGTGACAGATTCAAGTTCTGGAGCTGGTTTCCGATCCGACTAACGATCTGCCATGGCCAGTCATTGTGACTAAAACAAAATAAGACAAGAAAAAATGACATGATCTAGGGTGAGAGAGCGGGAAGAAGACAGATGAAGAGAAAAAAGGAGAGTGAGGGGTTTGGTGGTTTTTGAGTTTTTTTGTCTAGCTGTATCTTGCTTAAATTATAGAAGTGTTTTCAGCAATTTACACTTATAAATTTTGTATTGGCATTTTCATGGATCTCTCTAAAGCCTTTGATATAGTTGATCATAGAAAACTCAAAAATTCCAAAAATGGAACACTATGGCCTTAAGGTCTACTACTAAGTTGGTTTGAAATTTATCTTTGTAAAAAGCTCAATGTAATGTAGTTTATGACAATAATTGTTGTCTAGTTACACGTGGGATACCACAAGAGTCAATATTGGTCCTCAATGGTTTTTACTTTACAGTGATCTCACACATTCTTCTGACAAATCTGATTACATCATGTACGCCGATGATACCATTATAATTTAAACCTAATTTAACACTTATAACTTACAAAATAATATAAATACTGAAACAGATAAAGTCACACAAATCACAAATTATTGATAAATCCTATAGTAAAACACACAATGTTACCTTCATGCAGTCTAATTTAGGTAATTCACTTGATAATTTATTTCTTATAATCACAAATGTTCCATTGATAAAAGGTAAACAGGGTTGATTTTCATGGTGTTCATGTTGATTATAATTTGCATTGGGATACACATGTCAATAAGGTCACAATAAGCTCCATCCTAAAACAGCTCCAGATCTCATTCATCTTTTGAAATCATTTGTCAATCATTAGTGAGCTACAATAGACAGTGGTATGTAGCTTGACCATCAGAGCTGACCACCTGTTTACAATAGACCATACAATATAGGAGTTGCTATGTCTGATGTGCTGTAGCATCACCAGGAAAAGAATGGTAATTGAAGGTATTGTATGAAAGAATGCAATTTTTTTTTCTCGACAGGTGTATTTTCGCGATCTGTGTGGGATGCGTGTAGGGGCGGAGGACACTATGAACATGACCGACAAAGAAAGCGGACAAAATATACAGTTCCTCAGGTACACAAAGGAACATCCCTTCACTGCTATTATGTAAACATGTGTAGAACAGGTGTCACATGCATATCACCTTTTTACATAATAGCAGTGAAGGGATGTTCCTTTGTGTACCTGAGGAACTGTATATTTTGTCCGCTTTAATTCTTTGTCGGTCATATTCATAGTGGGAGGACATAGATGATTGAAGAATAACAAAAATATAACACGGACAGAATCTGAACTATGGTGTAAGCTTGATGAGCTCCATTGTTAGTTTCTTGATGAATACACAGCTTCTATAGAAAAGGAACGTGGCTGAGTGAACTTGCTGCTGTATACATAATAATCATTGCGGGATAATCTGTACAATCTGGTATACATGTAGCACAAATTACTTATCGGAAAGCCAGTATACTCAAGCCCAAAACAAACTCAATGTGCTACAAAACTTGTTCGTAGGTTCTACATAGATTGACTAAATATATCGTAGACACAAAGGTAAAAGAAGTACTAATAGGCCATGTAACACAAATTTATACCGATACGAAATATTTAATTAACCTGTCAATAAGAATCGTTATTGGGTTACAAATAGGATGCAAATTGCATATTACGTGGTATTAGGTAGGGCAAACCATAGTGTTGTCCTAACTAGCAGCAACTATTAAATGTATGCAATTTGAATTCTGGCTATTGAGATAAATTTATTCGTAACAGGTGAATGTAATATTTCATATCGAGGCGCTTCACAAAGGCATATGCATAAATTTGTTACATTACAAAAATGCATAACAAAATACTAAAGATATGTAAAGCGAAGTGAGAGGGAAACCCATAAGGTGCACAACTTATCATTAACAAAAGAATAACAGAATAAACTTGCATGCATTTACTGCACCAATCGAAATGCTTTGTTATAGTACATTAGTTTTCTTAATCCATTATCATAACGGCAAGTACATAGTTCATGATCACAAAGACTAACAAAACAAAAAAACAACTACAATTATAAAAATAGTCGAAGGCAATCTTTACTTCTACTTCTATGCTAATACTCGTCGAAAGCCTTTTCTATATAGCCTTGTCCGTCACTTCAAACTGTGAACATGGCAATGGCACAACTATTATAACATAGTAGGCAGTGCAATAGGTTAAAGTTCCATAATTATGTACCCGCCACTAAAATTGAAAACAAAATATATCGATATGGTTCAGAGTGATATACCTAATAACAATATAATATATAAAACATGGGAAACTAGGTTTAGGGTTAGGGTTAAGGTTCGACAATGAGAGATGGAATGAAAGTGTAGTAATATTTAGCGGGGTTATACATATCTCTTTCCGTGCAATATCTCCAAAGTCTTCGCGATTGTGATCAATAAACTTAGAAGTTTAAGTTCAAGTTGTATGTTGTTGTTGTTGTTGTTTAATTTAGGAAAGTCAGTCAGTTATAACCAATTTTTGCCGAATACTATAACAAATTTGTTTTGAATTCAAATGTACGTATATACACTCACATAATATGCGTGTATCTATATATACATATATGTATATTTCTTCTTCTTCTTTAAAAAGCCAAAGCAAAAAAGGGGGAGATAATAATATCATGTTAGATTGCAGTCTTACCCGTCTATAAGTGGCACCTCAGACATGTATTTCAGAGCTTTTTCCTTTGCAGTATTTGCCGAGTCATGATCCCGCGGCCGAGGGAGAGACCTTGCCGTGGTGACCAGCAGCATCAAGAGAAGAACAATATGGGAAAGACCAGACGCCATTTTGCTGACTCACAACATGAATGCTCACAACATGTAATGACGGCTATCAGTATTGTGTTCAAGATGCAATATGATACTTGACGTTTGGACTTTGTACGGAGACTTTGTTCTTACAAGCAATCTATATGGGATATCCGGAGAAAAGATATCCTAGCGCTAGCGCAAGCTAGTATATCATATTTCAGAAATGTTAATGACTATACTCGCAAACCCGTGGACTTGCTCGGCCTCAGGAGGCATCGTGTACTGGATAAGAAGTAGGACAAATACATGATAAACGAGATCGCACTGGCCGGTTTGGTAACCTTTATAAAAGACCAGTCATCAGACCAAACAATGGTAAACAATTGAATAGAACTACTCGCTGTCTGGATCACGTAACACCCCACCCCCTCCATCGCCATGTATATAGTTGAAAGAGTTTGCTTTAAAGGTATTACAAAGTTTTGGGAAATTTTGAAAAATGGGTGGATAGTGATTCTTTACAATTTTGATATATTTGGATGCCCCTGGGATGTATTAAAAACACCAGAAATTTTTAGCCCCTAAAACGCTTCTGCTTTCGAGAAAAATTGAATATAAAGATTTACCGGTGCTCCCGGTAAATTTTGATAAATTTCAAATAGCTCCTAAGGCCGTACAATGCTAGCTGCGACCATGAAAATCTCAGAGTATGTAGTTGTGGTATATAATTTCCGAACGAGTATAGCTAATCAGTCAATTTTAGTCAATAAACATTGTTGTGTAGCTTAATTAATATCTTGACCTTGAGAGGGAGCTATTCAACATAAAGTGTTTATTATTTACAATTTCATAACTTTAGAGTCGATTTCGACCGCGACAACGATCACTGAATATTTTAGGATCGTATATGCTTCCAATATGTTCATTTTAACGAAATTCATGACCCCATACCAAAACTTTGTATTACCTTTAATACAAATAGTAATGTTTGCTTACAAATAGTAATGTTCGCTTACAAATAGTAATGTTTGCTTACAAATAGTGATAATGTGATAAGATGTGTATAACAATGTACTTGAATGGATTGGAAATTCGGTTCAGGAGCGCCCCTGTACGATGTGTCTCAATTTAGTGTTTCTGTGTTTCTGAGTGGTCTAGGCACCGTGCGTTACAAAATAAAAAGATCACTGCGCACGCACGCCGAGTAGCCGAGAAGCCTGTTTCAAATCGGGCAAAGCTAGTTTTCCATGCAATCGAAACCGGGCTGACCAGATTAAACTTTTTTTTTGAAACACGAAGTTGCAAACCATCCAGAGACTCCTAATACATGGCGTTACTGATTAATTAATTATATCATTACAAATCTTTATTCTCAGTTTTCTTATGTATAACTGATTTTCTAAAAATGAAGATATGGCGTATATATTCAATACTGAATGAACGCCATTAAACTATTACCAACAACAACAACATAGTTGAAAGAGACAGACGTAGAGTGAGAGAGAGAGAGAGAGAGAGAGAGAAAGGAGGGGGGGGGGGAAGGAAATGGTACATGTCTTATTACCAAAGGCTGGCAAAGTGCATAAACAAGGACACAACATAATCCAACCACTTTTGACTGCTATGAAAATTAAATTTTCATGTGACGTAAAATTGAAAAAAAAACTACTTTGTATAGACTACCTTTAACGTGAAATACACCTGTACGTGACGAGGAAATTCACTTTCTCTCTTCCTTCTTTCCCATCTCCCCTCTCTCTCTTTCTCTCTCTCTCTCACACTATACGTCTGTCTCTTTCAACTTCCTTCTCCCCTTTCCGTTCTGTCTCTTCTCCATCTCTCCTCTTGCTCTTCTTACTTTCTCACTCTTCTCACTCTTACGCTTTCTCTCCTTATTTTTTTTTTCTCCCATATACTCCATCTTGACCTACAATGTCTTCTTGACTAGTAAACCGGGAAACATGATAAATGCGCATGATTCAGTATACTTTTGATAGACCTACATTACATGCCTATTTGACATGCTACTTTATTGGACAAAATAATTAACATTCTAACCAAGTGAAAGGTACAACATTAATTAAGATTATTCAAACAACCGAAAATTGAGTCATACAACTATGATAGTGTAACGTACTTTCGTATACAAAGTAACGAATTTCTTCGAATATAAGGTATATAATTTCAGCCCTTTGTCGATCAAAATTAAAATATGTAATCCTCTTTAGATTGTTTAAAACAGAAATATTTAAACGTGTATTCTTATATTAATCGATTAATCAGATCAAAGCTATATTATGCTAATGTTCAAAACTATAAAAGTTATTTTCATAGTTTGATTGCCTTCACACGAAATAATGTCTTACATTGTATACAACATTTGAATGAATTCAAATCATGCCCCGAAAATGGAACTTCCAACATATTTCTATGTCTGCTTTACTTTGTAAAACATACAATGTAAATACTCAATAGCAGTATTATTCTTTACCACGTTTTGTTTATGATGCTATTATTCATGATTATAAAAGGAAAGTAACATCATAATTCTATTTACACATAATAATAATAATAATATGTCTTGTTTACCCAGGGTAGCCTCATCAGTATTCATACTGTTCTCCCTGAGGGCGATGCAATCATATTATTACCCCGGTCATCGGATTCAGGCTTACCCGCACACAATGTATGCACATTCTCTACTCCCTGGGGAGCATTCCAGCCAGGCGTCATTTTTACCAGCGCACACTTGCTAATATAAGCACATTAGCTTTCGCATCCTACCGGGTACCCATTAAACACCTGCCATAGTGGGTGGAGAGTGGCAAATATAGACCAATGTCTTGCCAAAGGACGTTAGTGCCGCGGTGGGATTTGAACCGAACAAGATTGTAATATTTACGATTGCAGTTTTTCGGGCCACTTGTAAATGACATATTCGCATATATACCTTCAAATCACTTATAGAGACATCGTAGATGCAACAAGAGTTATATAGATGCAGAATATCATTACGTTTTAATATAATTAATATTATCCTTATTCTAAGTTACTACATCAGAAATTTCACGATAGCAGCACATTTTCAAGCGTTTGCTTAATCTCTGAATCCAACCCATGAAATTTCAGTCGAAACAGTTCTGTCCGATATATTTCTCATTAGGTTGCATGGGACATGGCAGAATATTGTTCATATCATTTAAGCATAACCACTCTTAATTGCGATAAGTATGTTAAAAGACCGGAACATTTGGTGCGTTTAACGGAGAAAATGGCCTCGGTTAATTTTTTTTTTTTTTAGTGCGTTTCGAAAACTTTTAGAATATATATTTTTTATGAAATCTAATAACGAAATATACAAATTTGTTTACAGTTGGTGAATTTCATGATTTTACTGTGGAGTAATGATTCGATGAATCATAGAGAACAGTGAGAATTTTTTTAGAAAAAACAGGTATTTGACTTTGTCATCGCATCCCACAGTATTCAAAATACCTCTCATGTATGTATTGTATTGTATTTATTAAACTTCATTGATGTACATCAATATTCTGTTTATAAACATATAATCACTTTACAATGTAATGTAACAAATCAATATTCTGTTTGGAAACATATATGTCATATAAGTCAATTTACAATGTAATGTAATATATCAATATTCTGTAAACATATATACCGTATAAATCAATTTAGACTCGCCTTATTCTCAAAGAAGATTTGTCAAAAGTTTTTAAAAGAAATTCAAAACTCTACGCAGGACAAATTATTGTTTGCACATGGTCACCATTTGGGACATGTTAAAGTTGCAATGTAGCTTATCTAATCATTCGTTTGTAAAAACGAATGGTCATTTTTTTTTTATTCACGCTATGATTATATGACTTTTTGTAAAGTTTATGATTAAGACCACAATCTGACATTTTTATTTTCGTAATGACGGCATGGATATAATGAAAATAAAAATGAAAATACTTTCCTAGAGCTGGAAAATTATATCTAGAAAACACACAAATGCTTCAAAAATCAACGCGGAGAACTTTTGTAGTATAGTGTTTATGGTGTTGTTTTGGCATTATGAAATCAACTGAACAAATAAAAATTGTGATATTACGTAATTTTATGCAAAAATATTCCACTATGATTCAGTAAACCTTCATTGGTTGTGATAATCATAACGTTTAGTTTAAGCTTCTACCAACCTTAAAGTATTTGTTATATTCCACTATGCATTACGAACTAACAAGAACAAACCAAAAGGAAAAGTGACATTCAATAAGACCACACAAAATGTCTACTCGTGTAAACAAGGGAATATTCAAAGAGACAAACATTCTCAATCCCTAAATATATATTAAAAATCCAAACTTGAAAAGTACCTTCTACACAATCTTTGATACCTCCGGCAATTCCAATACCTAACTTAATTATTATTATCATTTATTGATTTGTTTTGTTTTCTCTTCTTTTTCAATATAAATTGTACATTTATTAATACAGACATGTTATAATGTTATATTATGTTACAACTTCATCACTTTTATTAAAATCTCCCACATTGAAATCAACTTGTTTGTAGTCATTCTGCTATTTCTATATTCTAATCCTTCTGTATTTTGCTTTCGTTCTTGTTGATTTGTTTCTCTCCTAATATTCATTATGTCATAATAATTACTTTGTATATCGTGTAAAATGTTTATTGAAATGTGGAAATAAATAAATCCAAAGTCAATTCGATTCGATAGAATTGTGTTGAAGCACATGCATACAGAACATACGGTGGCTAAGGAAAGTTGTTTTGATATGGTTGTGTCTTTGACTTGAATTGAGTGTGATTGTATGAAAAGAGGGTAGTTAAAAATGTCTTATTTCTTCAACTGTTCACATAATGAGAAAAATGTACATAAATCATCGGGTTTGAAAAGGCTTCAGAATCGGAGGAATGGTAGCGAATATCAAACAATCCTAAAATACAAAATAAACCATCTCTAATACCAACATATTATAATTATATTCCCAAGTAAGATTGCACCTTTGCCACTTTTTCTCTTCTGGGGAAGTTTTTCTTTTTACACCAATCTTTGAAGCGTTCCCCTGCCTTGGCGGCTTGCTCGGGTTTTCTGCAGTAGAGGCGAACGTAGCGCTCCTGGAATTTCTTGGGAATGACCCAAGATACCTGCAAAAAATATTTTAAAGATCACTTTAAAACAACCTAACTTTCACAATCATCTAAGTTAAGCGAAATCGAGACATATCTATTGAAACTTATAATATCTATAGGCAAACGAAAGTATGAATATAATTAGGGATAGTTAAAAAGGAGAGTCATCATGATTAAAAATGTATACAAGATCGTTACAAAGGGTCGTAATTTAAGGGTGGTGGTTGTTATTTTACCTGACTGCTAAGAAAGCATAAATGCTTGTTAGTAAGCAACCAGACGGCCGACGGCTTCAGGTCCTCACCGAGGGACCTGGTGATGAGGATTAATGCCTTACCAAAGGGCACTAGCGCATCGACTCGGTTTCGAACCCGGGTTACCGGATTACGAGACCACTGCTCTATCGACTGAGCTATTGCGCCTCCTCGATGGATGATGGAGAGATGTAGGAAATATTTGAAATTCTTAGATCACTATTTGAATTATGCAAAATATGTTGATTTTCCCCACGAAATATCTTCAGCGTTACTAAACACAATATATAAATGAACCTTAATGGATCAAGAGCTCAAAAGACACTCCTGACAGGGGTAATAGTATATCTGTAAAGCGCTTAGAGACAGTTGTATTAAAGATACTATGTCCCTTTTGAAGCCAACATTAAATTCTCTAGAACTTTGCAGGAATTATGAATATGTCATGTATGTCCTTTCTGTGAAATTTAAACGTTAGCAGTGCCCTAATATTCAAGTTATGCAAGGAAACCGTTTACTTGCTAGACTTCACTGTCAGACACTATTGAGTGACTGACTGGATTTTTTTCTTCTTTGGTAAACATACATAAAATGAGCTTTAAAGAGTACATGAGCATTGGTCTACTTCAATAACCCACTTCTTGTAATGGCCAAAATTAAACTGATTGAATCTTTGTGCAGCATAAAACGTACAGCTATTTGGTGAAATGGTCTGAAAATCAGACTATTACGTACTGGCTCTATAGCTCCTAAGTCGATTGGACAACTAATAGTCATTATTTTCCCACTTTAAGACATTTTCAAGCCCCGCTTTTTTTAGGGAAGTTCTAAATTAGTATTATATTTCAAATGCCGTTGGAATGTAACCTTTCTATTTTGGGGGCCTGCAAATGGGACATAGTACCTTTAAGCGCTATATAAAAGCGGAATATTATTATTTATTATTATGAAAAACAGAACCAATGAATAAATGGCTCTGATAAAACGATCCATCCGTGTTGTTTTGTTTATGTAATTATTATTATTTTTCATGCAACGGAAAATAGAACCAAACTATTAAAAGTCATTCTCCTAATAAACTTGTAAAAAGGTGATGTGCTTATTAATATTTTTTTACGAAATGGAAATAATTATGGTTTTTATCCATCTATTCTGTGTTATTTATACAAAGTAGTATCTTCCATAAAATGCTTTGCAGATTGCAAATAAAGATTACGTTGATGGACCTACCGGAAACTAAGGCTTGTATATTGAAATGGTCGACCAACGTGGCTAATCAAATTAAGACATATAAATCATTCCAAATTTTGTTTTTGGTTGTTTTTTTTGTTGTTCTTTTTGTATTTAAAACAACATCTCTACAATAGAAACGACCGAAATTGGATATTTCTCAACAAAGTTGAAATTAATACAGGTTTCATTTGTAAGTATTAAATCACCTCATCCTCTCCGAGGACCAATGCATCGTCTGGGCTATCCTTAGAGTAGAACCGGATAGAGTCCATCGGGTTCTTGTCTTTCTGTCCATAGTTGATGACCACCACCTTGTTAGGAAAAATTAAAATCAAATTAAATCAAATTATATGAAATTGAAATCAAAAAAAGTATATTGAATCTCTTTCAAATATTATAAGAAATATATTAATGTGCTTTCAGCTGAATGCATGAATGAGTTATTGATTGAATGAATGAATTATTGAATGTCGGATTGAATGAATGATGGAATGCATGAATGATTGAATAAGAGAATGAATGAATGAAATAGATAATTAGTAATACAGAATCGAGGGATAGCTTGAAACAAAACTGAATCCCTTAGCAGAGATTTTAACAAAAGTAGACCTATAAGTTTTTGAGCAAGTTGAAAATTGAACTTTAATTCCTATTCGTTTATCATTCACAAGGTTACAAACAATGCAAAATTAGAATAGGCGAACAAAAAATGTATGTATCATTTATCAAACAGCAAATTCGTTTTCATAATACGTCTTTCAACCGCGTCAAAAAACTGTGTAACTAAATATGCATAACCCTCGTTACCATGCACGTCCATATGTTAATATACATACAATAGCAACTTTCATGAAACTCACTCTAACTGCCAGATCTTCAGCGGGAAGTCCCAGATCCGCCTTGGAGATCTTTTCAGCGATTTCATCCGGACTCTAATTATCATTTTTTTAAAGGATGAAAAAAAAATACTGTTCCAATGACAAAAAGACCCAGATGATGATTACGGTGTTATCCAGAGAAGGCGTATGTTACAGGTTTAAACAGAGGAAAGTTAAAAGTACTAGCTTTTCGAGAACAAAACGCTAGCCAGGGTCATTTTTTCTCCCTTAACTTTTGAGATTTTGTACACGAACGAACCTTTTTTTTCCATATATTGCTAAAATTCAACACCCGCGTCAACCACCGCCACAACAAAAACTAAAACAACAACATCAAAAGACGTAAAAAAAATTCTGATATTAGATCAAGATGTATCATAAGTATAGTTGGAATACTCTTGAACAATTGTATGCAGCTTGAGAGCCCTTGCTGTTCGATTATGTGGATTTTATTTTCGGGAGAGGATTAATATAATAAATAATAGTAATATAGAGTATTTATAATGCGCATTGAGAAGAAAAACTATAAGTACACAAAAATACACACAAAAATACACACAAAAATGAACAACGACAATGTGAAAGTAAATCTAAATCTACTGGAAAGCCGCTTTGAACAAATGAGTTTTGAGGGCATGTTTAAGGCAAACTACACTTGAAATATAACGAATATGTTGTGACAATTGATTCCATAGGTGAGGTCCAGCGTGTGCAAATGACCGATCCCCCCCCCCCCCCCCCATGATTTCTTAGTTTTCGGATATATATAAAGTATATCAATAAATTCTTAGTCAAAAATATGGTTCTTCTCCAAATTGTAACAGGTTTTTTAAAGACAAGTGAAAGCGGCTTCCTTTACCCGGAGTTTGGCGAGTGGCGGTATGAGGACATCACCTGCGCTCGTGTAGACATCCCTCGCCTTGGCCCTCTTCACGATCTCCTTAGCTACACGTACATTGAGCTCCACCTCGCTCGAAGACAGGACCTGGTCTATGGCGGTATCAGTCATGTATGTGAATGCATGCATGTCTTGCTGTTCCAGGGTCTGCGTCATGGTCAGCATGGTCCTGATAGAAACATTAGATGTATGTTGTTTTTATACCTTTATTCAATAACTGGATCGTTTTTTATTTTTCCAAATTGGATTTTAAGGCTTCCATCCAACTCGAGGAAAGTACCTGGTTTTAAATACAACGCTATCAGTCTTGAATGGGCTTACTTCGAATCATCGGGTCATCGAGTCGGGTCGGTTGGTTGCACAAACAACCTAACTTTAGACCGCTACATCACGTCCCATATATTAAAGACAATTGTTTCGCCTAAAAAGACAATGTTTTAAGAATTTGTGATATTGGATCCCGGAAATGTCTGATTGTTTTTTTTTTTTTTTTAAATCACATACTGCTTGTAAGTGTCGGCTTGCATGGTGATGTAGATATACAGTAGGCTTGCGGGTGCACCATGTCAGAGATAGGGAGGATTGAGGAGTCCTGAGAAGTCCGTCGTCAGCTATTCTCCACTCCTGACGACGGATAGTCAACCTGTTCGAAACGTCGAGCCACTCCCGTCACTCATCCTCTCCTAGCGCTATAGTTCTCCTTAGAACTATTAGCTAAGAAAGATAACCAACAGTCTTTTTCAAGACTATACCAACAGTCCTTTTCAGGACTAACAAACCCTTAAGGAAGATTACCGAGAGTCCTTTTCAGGACTCCTCAAACCCCCCTCTCTCTCACATAGTGCACCCGCAAGCCTACTGTATAAAAATCACATAGTTATCCAATTACCCATCTTTTCCAGCAAAGATCATCACATGCTCATCGGCTTTCATCAGGGCTTCCATGATCCTAGAAAGATACGAAGGGAGAGAGAGAGAGAGAGATGGGGAGAAGGAAAGAGAGCGAGAGAGAGAGAGAAATAGAGAGAGGGGAGTATAAGGGGAGAGCGACAGAAAGAAAAAGAGCGAGAGACAGGTGAAGATGAACAAATAAAAAGAAAAAGACAGTGAAAGTGAAAAACAGAAAACATTGAGTAACATGTGTAATTCATCTCACAGGCATACACAGAGGTGAAGCGTGGAAATAGCTGGGAGGGCACTTGTGCAATGGGAAATGACTTGAAATGCAAGTGAACAAGGCAATCGAGTGGAGGGTGGGTACACACAATTAGGTAACATTTTCTTTGATTTTTGCCAAGAATCGGGAGCGTGGTGGATCCAGTGGGTTACTGTTTGTGTCAACAAAAACAGTTGCATGCAAGTGTTTTAGTAATGCATAGATTTCATTGCTCTTTATATACAGTTTTGATACTTTTTCGTCCCTTAGACTCTACAGGACTAGAATATAAAAGTAGTTAGAAATGTATATGTAGGCCACTCCTTCTTACTTAACTTTGTTCATTATCAAGTAAAATCCACTTACATGTGTTCCATGACACTGGTCACTTTGTGCTTCAAAGCTTTCCTCTGTAGCGTGTGTTGACCACGGAACATCTCATACAAGTTTTCTGCTTCCTGTAATAAAAAAAAACAAGTAAATATTGACGAACCCTATGATGAGAGAGAATTTCATATTACCAATCGTTAAAAAATAGTTAGACTGGATTTAATGTAATGTAGACTATTGATATAATAATTATCGAGAGATACTTTTTATGCATTTTTTCGAGGACGGGATTATTTTGTGAGGATAGAGTCTAAGATACCGAAGATTCGGAGTGAATTCGATCCTTTGAAGCAGGACAAGAAGCATCCATTAATCGTACGGAAACAGGTTTGGTATTAAATTGTGACTGTAGGGGACATGCCCGAAAATTTCATCGCAATATTTACGCATTAGGTAAAGAGATATAATAAAGTGGTGTCATTAACCATACGCAATAATAGCATTTCTTAAGTATACAAAACACACTTTCCCCATGTCCTGGTCTACGCTAATTTTCTAAAGAAACAGAAATAACTTAAATGCTTTCATCATTTCCTCTACGAATAGGAGAACAACGCTTAAATTAAGTTGTCAATTCATTTACTACTTCATATATCTCATTATGTCCGTATGTATTTATCATATATTGGAGCTGTAGTGTCTGTAGTGTCTGAGATACCGAGGATTCGGAGTGAATTCGATCTTCTTAGCGTTTTCACATTAGGACAAGAAGCATCCATTAATCGTAGGCAGACAGGTAAATTAAGTTCTAAATTCATTTACTACTTCAAATAACTCATTATGTCTGTTTGTATTTAGAAGATTCTATGATATTGTTTTTATCTCGACGTGGAAATACATTAATGAAAAATGAAAAAAAAACATTTAAGACCCATCTGTTAAAGTTCATGAAAATTCAAACCGTACATTCTTCATAGTCTCTACCTTATTCTTGAAGCAGACCTGCAGTTCTTCTGGAATAGTCACCCGCCCTCCTTTGTCGTCCTCAACTTTGTGTTCGGGTACGAGGATCACCCGGGCAAACTTCATGCACCTCCTGTGATCGAAGTTGTTGGCGATCCCAAGATGATGACAGTCACGGGCCAGGGAGTCCCACTTGTCGACGTCGATTCCGTTTCGCTTGTTCACCACCACCTCGAAGAGGAAGCGTTTTCTCGGCTGTAATGATATTAAATAAAATTGGGTTACATGAATAATTTGTAACTGGTTTGCTCTATTGGAAGATCATTTCAAAGTGTATTATGAAGGTTTTGATTTACATGTCTTGAGTTGTATGTGATTTGAGAATGAAAAATTAGTCTAAATTCCTTTTTTGTTTAAATGTTGAAATTGATATTACACTAGCGTGAACTGATGACAAGATGTATAAACAGGAAACAATTTATTAATTATGTTTCTATCACATGTAAAGAATACATGTTATGTCTGTAAGTGAAAACTGACTTTGTCAAAGTTTATTTATTCGTTTGTCTATAACATGTAAAGAATGAATCTTATTTGTGTAAGTGAAAACGGACTTTGTCAATAGGTGGTTATAATTATGTCTTCGAGAATCCGTATGAATACGAGGTTCCTAGCTTTGCTTGATTTCGAATCTCTTGTTACATTTTTGTAATCGAATTACCTTCATTCATCTTGTGCGAAACGAACACTTTTTAAAATGCTATTCCTCGGTTTTACAGGACCAATCAGCTCTTACATGTTTCTAGAAAGGGCTTTTATACATCAGATTTTCCACTGAAGTAAACTAAGACTTTTAAATATTTTTCTCAGCGATTGGCTTAACATGGTGGAAGCGTCAATTAATAATTATAACAATCCGTTCTTGTATTGCGCACAACAAAATGATTGTATAACGTACCTATGCGCTTCCAAAGAGCTTTGGATATATACCGTGTTTACCCTTAATAGATTTAGCTACGGCAGCCGTTATCAGCGCACAGTGCATTTCAAGGAATAATCCTACAAGGTACGAATTTACCTCACCTGAGTGGAGTATGGACATTTTAGATTAACGTCTTGCCAAAGGACTATAGTGGTGTGGCAGGGATTCGAACCCCGTACCTTGTGGTTCACAGTCCGGAGACTGTCTTATCCACTGTACCACAACACCTCAACATAAGGTGGTCAGGCTATTCGATTGAAGGAAATATCTTTCATTATTATCTATATAAGGCTTCCAAGTGGTACAATAAATCAGTGTATTCAATATCTTTAGCGCAATAACCGGATGACTGACCAATATTGTTTTCGTATTGCTCGGTCATCCGGGAACCTCAACTATCGATATCACAAAAAAAAAAACGAAAAAAGGAAGAAGCCATATTTACCGAGGTAAGAATTGTTTTTATTTCGCTAGTTAGCCTGATATAGATGATAATAATAATATTATATGGCTTTGTTTTCGTGTGATACAAGAATATATTGCTCTCGCTATGACAAAATTGGACTCGTCTCCGACTCTTTCAATATTGTCATAGCTCGAGCAATATATTCTTGTACCACATTCGACGCCATCCACTATTATTTAATCATTTTCAGACGGTTCTCATCCTGATCATGATACTTACATCATTACACTCATCAACGTTTCCTTCCATCATGCTCTTGATAGTCAGGATATCATTCTCCTGTATATCATGCTGTTTAAACGTGTCCATCAGATCGTTCTCCTCGATCAGGTGGTCAAACATCATCAATGTCAGGTCACCGTGCTACCAATTCAAAGATAGAAATGCAGAGGTTGAGAGAGAGGGTGGGAGAGAAAGAGAGAGAGGGAGGAAGCGCTTCTTGATTTTAAGGATTTAAAGAGAAACTTCCTACACAGATTAATCTGAATAAAATAACTAACGGACCTCCGTATGGATACAGGGAATGAAATGAAAAAAGATATCGTCGTATTTCAACTTCATCGACTTTTGTTTTCGTTTATGCATACTCAGTGAAAGCTGTTCAAGTTTTGCAATGCATGATACTTTGTGCACATTCATGGTGACAGGTAATGTAGAATTACTCACCTTCAGCGGCTCGCCTTTCTTGTTCTTGATTCCGAGTCTAGGAAGCAAGTCATTCTCAAAGACGTGAGAAAATGGTCCACGTCCTGGAAAAGACGAGTTTGATAAGTATCTTTATTGATTCCTGACTAGGTAGATTATTAAATAGGAAGGAAACGGTTGACATATCTAATATTATGTAATTATTACAATGGCTCATTGTTACAATTGCTTGACATAAATTTCCGATATTCAAATATTGGGGTCTGCTCGCTGTTAATGAGGACCGCTATTCATCACGGATCGCTATTCATTTAGTTCCGCGTTATGGATAGCGGTCCTTACGAATAATGGTCCTTATGAATAGCGATACTTATGGATAGCGAGCTTGACCTCAAATAATTAGGGTCAATTTGGCCGGAATAATGACATTAAAATCAATTCACCAATACAATTTAGCAGTTTATATAAATGAGTAAATCGGTCATCTTCATCTGAATTATAAACATCCATTAACCTCTATATATTGACCATAAATGAATAATTTAGGGTAACATTTGTGCCTAATTCCTCTCAACAGCCAAGTCAAAATAAGTCAAATACGAATAGGCATACTGTATATCTCCCTTTCTTTGAAAATTGTCAACATACATAATAGTATATAATGCATTTTCTCTCAAAATTTAGAATAATTTTGTGTGTATAATATATAATATATTATAATCATGTAAATATATGTAGATCAGATGTGTAGCAGTGTAATCAATATAGGGTATAATCATACAAATGAAACATGGCATAATGCGATAAGTAGAAAATAATGATCCAATTCAATTTTCCAATTATCTACAAGACCAAATCTCAAAGTATCGTGATAAGGAAGGCGTACGAAGTCACATGATTACTAGACTACGAAATTTGATCCCCTATTAGCCTTCGGCCTCGTGAAAGTGAATTCGGTCTCATGGACCTTCCGTCAACCCATCTTTCTTACCAAGGTCATGGCACAAACCAGCGATCTGCACTAAGAGGATGTCTTTGTCCTTGAGGCCGAGCTCTGGCTGATTCCTCTGTAGGGGGAGCAGGAACTCACCCGCAAGATGGCACACTCTGCAGAGAAATTGAAACCACGGGCCTAATATTTATTTTGCCAATTCAATTTAAAAACACATTCAAGTTCGAATGCATCGATTTTTTAAAACAAAAAACGATATAAAATAAACTAAATTTTGATTAATTGATTGATATTTGTTATTCGCCAAGACTCAACATACAACAATATGAAAGAATAACAGATCAAAATTCAGCTTGAACAGGATAACCCATGAAAGCTCAAAAGCTTATAGTGGTTCACTCTTTCTAGAATGTTAGTTAGAACGTGGAGACTGTAAATTTGACGTGATAATGATAAATCAATGTTAAACACATTTCTTATTCGAATCCCCTTGCCTCTTTATAAAATTAGTATACAAATTTCATAATAGCCTTCTGAAGACTGAAAGTTATAACGAAAATCAAATTCTGACCTACGCCATGCGGTGAGTATGCTAATCGGTTGGGGTTGCGCCAAAAAGAATAAAATTAGTTCCATTCGAGTTCTCAAACATTCCAATTTTTCAAGAACATTTTATTTAGATTACTTTTTCCATTTGGTCTACTCGTTTGACTATTGGGATGTTGGTTGCTCTAATTAAAACAGATACAGCTTACTTCGATTATATTAACCTCCAAGTTTCCAAGAACGGCACCAGACTATCCTTTAATAACAATATGGGTTTGACTCATAATAAGCGTAATAATTGAGAATAAGTTGCGCCAGAGAAATATAAAACTACCTACCATCGAATATATAGCATTATGAAACCCCCTACTTTTTTTTAGGAACATGAGCCTATTTATTATGAAAATATTCATATCAAGAAGATGTTTTCTTTAAAATGTTGACATACCCTAGTGAGTGCGCTAATCGGGTATGTGTTGCTCCAGGAAACACAGAGAAGCTGCAGCCGAGCTGCTTGATGTCCTGAAGTCTTTGGAACTGCGGTGTATCAATAATCTTGAGCAGCAAGTCGCTTTTGAACTCCATGGGGCCGTGGACAGGGTCCTCGATAATCTGAAGTAGAGAGAGAGTGCACATATGAACTTCTTTAAAAAAGTACCAATGTTATTATCCCAGTTTCACAGGAGGCGTAATCGTGCTGACGCAGGGCAGCGTCAGCGACTGACGCGGTCTTTGATGCAGCGCATGAAAGTCATATCGTAAACAGAATGAGTACACAATGAACAGTACACACATACAATTGGTTCTGGTCTTGTGGCCGTTACACTTCGGACTGCGTCAGCGACTGACGCGGTCGTTGACGCAGTCATATTAGAGTAGGAGTGGTATCGTACACAAATTCAATCCAAAATGAACAGAGCAATTATTTAATGGTATGCAACAGAGGATGACACTGTAATTTTTTTTAAATTTTTACTGTCAATATTTCGAAACTGGAAACTGGAAAATATTTATTCTGTCAAGAGACGCATGCACCCCCGGTGATATCGTGAAATTAGGCCTACAGATACAAAGAAAACAAACGACCAACCCCCCCCCCCCCCCAAAAAAAAAAAAAAAAAAAAAAGTTGACAAAAAGACGCAAAGCAAGCAAACAACAACAACCAATAAAACAAAATCTAAATACTTTTCCAAAGGTAATATTGCCTGACAGTAATTCAATATGGATTTGTATGTCAATTATTCGTATCTTAAAATTCTCTCCCCTTTCCTTTTCTAATTTTTTAAATTTTTTATTTGTATTGTTGTATCTAAGTTGTGGGCTGCGGGCACGTCAAGCTACTTGCTTATTTCTGTACCCCTACTGCATCTAATTTATATTAATTATGCATTCAATATATTTGTTTAAATTCAATATATTTGTTTAATATCGTTTATTATCTGTATAAAATTATAATCACTTGAAATATTGTATCAAGCCATATTATGTTCATGAAAATGTATGATGAAAAAAAGAAAAAAGATGCAGAAACCAATAAATCAAATCAAATCAAATAAAACAAATCAAGTCGAAGATTTGTAAATTCATGTTGACACCATCTGTGTGATGTTATTAAAACAGTTCTTACCCCTGTCATATCTTTCTTGCTGCTCTTGCTCGTAGATTGCTTGGAATCGTCCATTGTTTGATTCCTTCGGCGAAGCTGTAAAATAATAAAAAAGAATAATAATGAAAGTTACCTGTATAGCGCATATCACTAACCTAAAGAAAGTCCCTTTGCGCTTAGGAAAGAACGGAATAGAAAGAACGAAATAGAGTTAGGGCAGAATAGAAATGATCATTTATGCCTGATACATGAAAATAAATTACAAACAACAATAATGATAATTTCTATGGATCACCAGTTTCAAATAAGTTTTTGTCACTTTTTTTTCGTAGCAAATTAATGTTTAAAGCTAAAGACCAGTTATGGTCATGCGATTGCATTGTGAGAGAAACATTGTGAAATCGATCAGAAAAGGTTGATCATCTAGCATAGATGTACTGCAAGGTTCTGGAATCATCAAAATGATAAGAAATTTGGCCAAGTCTTCATGAAGTTAGAATCACTGTACACAGAAAGATGTATATGGGACTACACACACGTGCGCAACACGTGCATTTGTATCTCTCAACAGGCGAGAGATACACTAATTTACAAAAATATATCAATTAGTAGGCGGTTTCCCGTCAACATTTTTATCATCATGTATTATTAAAAACATATTCTTTCACATGATTGGTAATAAGAGCTTCCATTTCATTTTTTGAAATTGGGGCGTTATCAATACTGGTCTTTACCTTTAAGTTAATTTCGATAAATTATAGCCTGTTTAAAATTTAAATTGTGTAAACAGAAAGTAAGACAAAAGGTTCAAATCATTCAGATTGCATCCCATGGGAGTGACACAATGGGAAAAGCTGTTATGGAGTAAAAGTCGGCACCTGTAAGTTAAAGGCTCTAAAGTGTGATTTATGATTTATAACTTATTTGAAAATCATGAGAGCGATCAACTCAATCGCGTTTGATATGGTACAAAAAACATTGTACATCGATAAAATAACATTTCATTCGAAGAAACAGACATGATTATTACCACAACATTCATAATATGTAGTGCATGGTTATATACATGAAACAATTATTGTAAAAATCTGCACTACCTATCATTACAATTATCAGCATAGTCCATAAATATGAAGAAATCATCTCATTAATCTCATATTTTTGTTAAATTACACCGGCACTCTTCTCATCAGTTCATAGTTAACGATGACAACCGTTGTTTCTTAAAATATTGCTTTTGCGACTAATATGACAAAGTAAATTCCGCAAAATATAAATTGTAATCTTTTATCACCTAGGAGATGTACTGTGCCCAGAGGACGCCTGTAGATTCGTCACTGAGCTAAATGAAATTTTCACAAGGCGTTGTAGCATGCACAGCTTTGTCGATGTTGACGGTTCTATCACTTTGCTGCTTATGATTCGAGAGTAAAAATTATATCACTCTTCTGTATATTATGAAACAAAAATAGCCTTCTTACGTTATCTTCATGATATGAGGAAATAATCATGTGCGTTGGTTATTTCATATAACTAGAACGGAAAATCATTTTCTCAAATATTTTGATGCTTTTACTATGTTTATGCTTGATCCTATACAAACATAGCTACTCCAGAAAAATATTCAAATTAGACACGGTTGCTTGATCAAGTAATCACATAATTTTCAATGATTATGTTAATCTATCTCCGGATATTTCGATCGTAACCATGGTTACTCATTCATGCCATCGGAATGTGCATTCCATTGACCTGAATACAGTTTGAGTAACTAGTCCATTTGCTGTTAGCCTAGTTCAGTATAATTAACCTGATTCTAATTTGTTTGAATGGCACGATTCAGTACACTAATCTCATGTATGATGTTGTTGAGCAGCCGTTTCAGTTCCGTTTTTTCCCTTCAGCTAGAATTATAGTACATGTACATTCAGTTAGTAAATTCCATTTATTTTGAACTTAAGTCGAAGTCAGGTCTTGACCTTTGCGATGTGTAGATAGTAGTACTATATACACATGTGAAAGTGCGTTGCACTGTGCAGATAGTAATAGTATCTCTCTCTCTCTCTCATCTCAATCTCCCTATCTCCTTGTGTACCCTATTCCCCTCTTCTATATGCCTCTTTCTCTATATTCTTCTCTTTGCTGATTTTACTCACACTCTTGCATCTCTCTGTCTCTCCCTCTGACTTTTTTTTTACTATACTCTATTCGTTCTACACTTCACAACGAATGCATTGTACAACCTTATATGGATTTGCTAGTTTACCTCTTTATTCTCCCCAACAGATCTTATATACAACAGCCTATTCTTGCCCCTAGGACATTGATGCTGTTGGTGAGCTGGGTGACGGGGGAAGTCTATGAAACTCAAGTCACTCCACGATGCAGACTGATCGCCACCCTCCCTTTGGACGACAAACACCAACGCTCTGGATAGCCGATGAAGAGAAATCGATCTCGCAGAAGAGGGCGAATTTTCAGGAGGGAGTAATTGTCCTCGGGAGGGGGGGGGGGGGGGGTACTCCTTGGGGGTAATTCTCCGGGGGTAATAATGTCCACGGGGCCGGTTGTACTTGTCGGGGGTAATTTTTTGGAGGTAATTGTCCCTGGGGGTAATTGTCCGGTCGTTACTGTCCTCTTTATACTTTTTTGAATAAAAGAAATAAATTATGTAGGGTTTTATTTCCTCAATACCAGAAGTAGTAAATATTATCAAAATCATGCAATTTACAACATACTGACTTTACATCACATTCAGAATATTCAAAATACAACAGAATAATTCTCAATTGCTAAACAAAACAATTCTGTCATACATTTCCTTATTCGTTTAAAACATGGTATGACGTCAATGCTGATCTAGCTGCTTCTCCAGCCTGATTGTCACACCTTTACGTTATCATTAATGACAAGACGGGACCTCAATCAGGAGGAATTTCCATTTTCAGATTATCATATCTTATCTTAATCTAAGATTTCTACGATGATCGTAATTAGGATAATCCTAATTATTTTTTACTTTGTATTGAAGAACCATTTTTTCTGAACTGTGACACTTATCTTTGATGCATCATTGTTATCTGAGGCGGGGTGGCTTGATTTTCTATCTGCCGTTGTCCGTCCCGGCTAAGGCTGCCCCAAAATACTTTATAGTATGTGCCACCATTAGTGCCACCGTTTGAATTAGAATTTAAGAGGAATTTAAGAGGAATAGCGTATTTTCTAAAAGGTATGAGGCCTGACCAAAATTCCCGGAAGAAAATTGCGCCAATGACAAGGATTTCGGGAATCTTGCCGGCCTGTTTAATTAAGGCATTAACAGTGTGGAGGAGAGGTCGGAGAGAGAGATATAGAGAGGTCGGAGAGAGAGAACTCATGCCAGATCCCGACATTTTTTTCTTCTATTGCTGCTCAATAATTCATGACGAGAATCCCGTAGGCTCTCGTATATGTTTCAAACTGGGGGCCACTTTTTTCTGTATGGCAGAAGCGATATCAAATGATCGTGAATTAACATTAACTAGATTTTACAAAAATCTTTAATAAGCTGCCACAACAAGGTAACATTTAGATTATAAAATCATATCATAAAATCATAACAACACAACAGTAACAACAGTATGAATTCATAACAAAAATAATGATTTTAAATACCTGTTCAGACGGTAATAGGTTTTTAATAAAAAAGATCAAGCCTTCTACAATTCAGTCCGCTGCTCATGCCCATAATTAACATTAACATAACAAATCATACATTTAAAATTTCACAGTTTTTCTATCGAATTTATCTCTTCAAACTCATCAATGAATGAGAAGTTCTTTTTTTTCTCGTGTGGTTATTTACTTATATAAACAAAATGAGAAAACATTTATCTAGTTGATTAGTAGTTTCTTTAATGTGTCTCGTACTTTGCTCTAACCACCTATTGTTCCACGCAATTTAAAAGAGATTCCTTTTTATTTATTTACTTGTTTGTTGTTTGTTTGTCTGATGTGTAACGTAAAGTAATAAAAACAAACATCAATGTGCATCGGTCATAAAACGATCTGTTATCAAGCTTATCTCACCAATGCCGTTCATCTGCGGAAGTCGGAAAGATCAAAGAGAAAATCATGCAAAGAGTAACATTAAAGTTGTCACACTAGCTAGCTACGACCGGTCGTCGACTCCCGACAACCGCTTGCCGTAGTCGTGGCAAAGAGGTCTTTGAAATTCGTTGTCGATGCTCGGTGATTGGTCTCCAGATTTTTGGTCGGCTGGAGGTTTACGCTGCTACATGTACCCATCGAAAACATCTTGCCGACAAAACTGGTCGTGTTAAGATTTTCCTATGTTTTTTCAAGGGTAGGCGACAGTTCTCAGATTGATCGATTGTCGACTGATCCCCTTAAAGGTAATACAAATTTTTGGGAAATTTTTAAAATGGGTGGATAGTGATTCTTTACATTTTTGATACATTTGGACACCCCTGTGGATGTATTATAAGCACTAGAAAAAATTTAGCCCCTAAAACACTTCTGCTTTCGAGAAAAATTGAATAGTAAATTTCGATAAATTTCAAATAGCGCATACGGCCGTGCAATGGTAGCTGCGACCTTGAAAATCTCAGAATATGTAGTTGTGATATATAATTCACAAACGGTAATAGCTTAATTTTAGTCAACAAACATTGTTTTATAGCTTAACTAATATATTGACCTTAAGAGGGAGCTATACAACATAAAGATTTTATAATTTACAATTTCATAACTTTAGACTCGATTTCAACCGCGACAAGGATCCGATATTGTAGGATCGCATATGCTTCCAATATGTTCATTTGAACCAAATTCATGACCCCATACCAAAAACTTTGTATTACTTTTAAGATTTTCACTGCTTTCCGTGACATATTTGGTTGAGATAAAGAAAACGGCAGCTGATCGACTATACAGTGCGTCCCAGAAAAAACGAAACCGAGAAGTATCGATGTTTTATCATAACTTAATCACAACCATAATTAATGAATGATACATATTTGGAAAGCTTAGAGTCTCCTCTTTCAGTTGATGCTACTCACGTGATGCAAATTTGAAGGAAGGAAACAAAAAAATAATTTGGCGGGCGGTATCTGAATTTCAAAGAAAAATTCATATTTCTAGAAAGTTCATTTTCTGCTCTTTCATATGATACCTCAATCAAGAAAAATGAGCCAGGAATAACAAAGTTCTGTTTGTTTAAAGTAGCCCTTACATTTTCATAATTTCAACAAACGAATTCGTTTTCACTGGGTGCCTGCCGTAGCAAAAAGCAGATTTGACAAAAGACTTAACTCCGTTTCGTTGACAATCAGCCATGCATAAAGACTCTCGTCTACGGCTGATTGTCAACGAAACGGAGTTAACTCTTTTGTGAATTTCGTTGTTGATACGGCAGGCAGCCAGTGAAAACGAATTCGTTTAATAAAATTATGGAAATGCAAGCACTACTTTAAACAAACAGAACTTTGTCATTCCTGGCTCATTTTTCCTGATTGAGGTGTCATATGAAAGGGCAGAAACTCAACTTTCTAGAAATGTGAATTTTTCTTCGAAATTCAGATACCGCCCGCCAAATGTCTTTTTTGTTTCCTTCCTTCAAATTGCTTTTAATCACTCATGCGTAAAATTTGCATTATTTGAGTAGCATCACATGAAAGAGGAGACTCTAAGCTTTCCAAATATGTATCATTCATTAATTATAGTTGTGATTAAGTTATGATAGAACATCGATACTTCTCGGTTTCGTTTTTTCTGGGACGCACTGTATATATATATATATATACAATCAGTCGCCGAGTAATCTCCAAACGCCCACCGGACACCACCAACTAGTAAAGAGTTTAACTGTAGACACTCTGAGCTTCTATTGTCGATTCTACCGCTGGTTTAAATTTGTTTTTAATTTGACACTTTTCCATTGAAAGAAAATTATGAATATTAATCACTTTTCTGTTTTCTGTCCATTTTATATGATGTAATACTGTATTCATAGTAAAAAAATGTTTTTTTTTATGCTGCAGCAGCCTAGTAGAATACAAAGATTGTGTTTCATAGATTTGATAGATTAAAAAAGAATAATTATGACTTAAACATGGTTATATTTTTTAAAATAAAAATGCACATTATCAATATTGTGAGTCATCAAAATCATTATCATATATATTAACCAGTTTATGGGTCACCTGTCACTCTTCCTTCTTTCCAAGGCAGCCACTTCAAAAACATATTATAACAGATGACTTTTGTTCTTATTTGTCATTATGGTGAAAAGGTACTTTGTTTTCCATTCCTTTTCCTTTTGCTATTGCCCTCTCTCTGTTATCTGCACGCAGCTCCGCTATCTTTATTTTTAGCTTCCATCATTAAACTTGTATTATTTTTTTCATAGCGATTGTTAACAGTTTTCCCGATCAAATCATAATAATCGGCTTCAATTGAACATACTTTTCAATAACAGTTAAAACATTACAGAGTGAATAATTATGAAATAAAATCACACATCATCTAAACAAATACATAAAGCAAGAAGATTGTTATGCTTGTTTGCACTAAGGATACCCCCCTCCAATTTAAAGCTTGCCGACAGTCGAAAGAACGTCAGCCATTGATCTTCGACTAGTTAATTGTTATCGCCGATTAACTGCCGAACAACTGCCCCAAACAACCGCCAAAATTTCCAGGAGCTGTCTTAAATTAGTCCGTAAATCTTTGATAATCGGACAATTGTCGTACAACATTCCGCAACCGATCGGCAACCGATCGGCCACTATAAATTATTTCAAATTGGTCGTCGATGGTCGCAGTTTTTTTTGGTTGTCATAAGTTGGCAAACAGTCATACGCCGATTGTGAAGGTTCTTTGAAATAACCGCGTGTTTACACAAGTCAGGTCAGTCCAGGAATGAAAGTCCATGTCCTCTGCTTTTACGACTCCAGAAAATAAATAACATACGCTGTGAAAATGTCGGATACGAGGATTGTTCAACATAAGGGTAAACAAGTATCTGGGGAACTCTTAGGCCATCACACACCCAAGTTACGCGACATTTCTAATAATTTGTATTAAAATGTGGGCGAAACATTACCAAAATCGGACTGTTTACCAAACATGTTTTACAGTGAAAACAAAACTTGTTTTGTACGACTTAATTAAAGATGAAATAGGAATGATTATTGCAATCATTTATGTCCATGCAGGATCAAGCTTGCAGGGGCAGCGATTTCTGTTCATGACTGGGGGGGGGGGGGGGGGGGGGACGAAATGCGAGCGACGAGGGTGCAGTGGTGTAATGAGCAAAAACTTTTTTTTTGGGGGGGGGCAGAACAAAAAAATCCGCATCACCACCACTCTTACATGTTACGCAGGCCCCGAGGACGTTTTTAAAGTGGGTGGGGGGGGGGGCTAAAGTATTTACGATCAGGTAGAGCAAAGCAAAGCTAAATGGAGCGTCAATTGGCTTGGGGTCCAGGGGCAAAGCCCCGGCGGGTGACAAGGAACGGAGCCTCATGAAGCTCAGGGGTTTTAGGCGTTAAATTACGGTCAGATGAGCATATTTTGATATCTTATTTGTGACCCTGGAATGCAGGTCACTCCGCCCCCAGAAGCTCAGGCATTAAATTACGATCAGATGAGCATCCAGGGGCCGCCTTAGGGCCCTTGGTGGGGTCCAGGGGCAGAGCCCCCGAAAGCTCAGGGAAAAATCATGCCATTTCAACAAAATTTGTAAATCACTGGTATCGAATTAGAAATAAACCACGTTTCATTTGGGGGGAACTGCCCCAAAGGCCCACCCCCATCAGTACGCAAGTGCGAGGGAGCATAGTGAATGGGAGGGATGAAGGTGCCGGAAGTGACTACCCCCTTACAGGTTTTTAAAGTTTTGTTGTATTAAAAAAATTACATTTCCTTAGCAAAACTATAGTATAAAATCAAGCAATATACTTTTTTCACACTTCAATTTTTCTGTATTTACTTGTATATATTTTGAAGGATATTATGCGAGGGAGCGTAGCTACCGAGTGAGAAGATTTTTGCATTTTTTATTGTCTAAACGCTGCACTCTTGGGTCCTCCAGAGCATAAAAATTTGTTGCAGTCTTTAGTCAGTATTTGCTATACATTTTTGTGTGTGCACTTTTTCAAATTTTGAGGGGGGACGATCCCCCCTTTAAAAATTGAAGGGGGGGGGGGACGTGTCCCCCCGTCCCCCGGGATCGCCGCCCCTGCAAGCTTGGATACACTATGGCACATGCCACGGATCAAGTCAGCGACCTTCACTGATGAAGGCATGCAGTGGTTCATTGATGAACTAAGTTTGACGCGCAGAATTCAGTATATCAAGAAGACAAAAATAAGTATATATGTTTTTAATGTTTTGTCTATACAAATTCTATAGTCTATAGATCAGAGAAGTAGTAGGCGTACACGAATGTCGGTGCTCTAATTTGTTCATTCAAATATCCGAGAAGAGATTTAGATGAAATGAGGTAGTTAATAGACTACCACCAACAGATCAAAATTACTTATAGTTATGCGAGATTGTATATATTTTTTAGGATGAAAAATAAACACACCACATAGCTTGTGGCCCAAAAGTAGGAACTCTCTTTCTGTTGGATATAACACATGGGGCTAGTTGCTGTATAGTTGGTGTTGTTAGTGGTATCATCATCATCATCATCGTGATCATCATCGTGGATTTAAGTCTCCGTTCATCTAATGGAGTCCTGCGCCCATTCTGCTATTATCGGTGTATTGAGCTCGTTATTATATCAGTATATAGAGACATCTCCCAGATTTTATAATCGGGCTCAAAAATTTGGTCCGAAAACGGGATCTGGGTCATTTCATCGTCTTTTTGGGGTTTAATTTACCCCCCCCCCCCGAAAAACCTCTCCTTCATTAAATTTACTGTAAGTGCTGTCTAGAGAGGAGAGGTGGCGCATGCCTCTCATAACCAGAGCCATCTATATACAGAGCTTGGCCAACTTGGTTTCACCTGTCAGAACATGGCGTGTATTCTTTTGTTTTGTGCTTGCCCAAACAAATCAGTAGTCGCCATATTGTGTCCAACTCGAACCGGGTTGGCCAAACTCTGTGTATAGATGGCTCTGCTCATAACCTCAGTCTGCTGCCGCCAACGAATATAATGAGGTAATAGTATGATTAAACTAGGGGAGGATGGGAGGGGGGGGGGACTGATATTATTGTATAGGTCTTTCACCTGCATATATATTCAAAGAAGTCATAACTAGGTCAGATAAAACGAACCTGACCGCCCCCGGACAATCAATAGACAAAGCAAACAATAGACAAGGCCGAGAACCTCGATCGTGAAAGATATGCCTTGATAGTACATGGATTATACCCCTCCATCCAAAAATGGCCGAAACTATGCTGGAAGATTCTACCGACTCCTGGAAATACGTCATCCTTCTGAGTAAATTTGTGCTTCTCTTCGTTGATGGCGGGATCGCCAAGTCTTTTGGAGTCCTCATCCCCGGTGTCGTCGTCCGGTACGACAGTGACTTCGGGACCGTTGCCTTAGTTTTGAGTCTACCCAGCACGATGATGTACTTTACCGGTAAGTCCACCGACTTTTTGATAGACCATTTTCGTAATGCAATTAAATTTAATTCATGAATCTTTGGTGCCATGTTACAAATTCTTTTATTCACCTGTTACGAATAATTGTATTACAATACAAACTACATACTGAATGATATGTTGTTAGGTAGGGCAAGCCATAGTGTTTGTCTTACCTAGCGACAATCGATGTATGCAATTTGCATTCTGACTATTGAAATGCAATTATTCATAAAAGGTGAATGAAATAATTTGTAACATGGCACTTCACAAAGACGTAGGCGTTAAATTTGGTTACATTACGAAAATGGCCTATTAAAGGGCCTATTACATGTCCACCCCCGCTATCCCTGTAGGCCTTTTATAACAGGTTATGAAATAATTCAATGCACACCTCTATGTTAAATGTCTTGTTTCGAATCACTGCTAAAAATATTTGATTTCAATAGTCAGAATGCAAATTGCCGCGCATAGACTTTACGTGGTGTCAGGTAGGACAAACCGTAAAGTTTATCCGACCGAGCAAAAACTACTGCATGCAATTTCTATTCCGACTATTGAGATTCAATACGATATGCAAGTGAATAACTTGTCGCTAGGTAAACGCGTGTAAATTTGAATACATTTTGAAAATCGACTATGCAAGGGGGGCTTCTTAGTCGGTGTAAGTTAATCCCTGCACCATGGCTTACACCATTAATTGTCCTTACCCTCTAAAACCTCTTTCGCACCGGATCTGCGTGGAGTTGCGTAGTGTGGCGTACCGACTACGCCGAAATTAGGCTGCGAATTCATGATAAACAAATTGTTCGGCGTTGTCCCTGCGTAGGTTATGCGTAGCAAGGCTGGCGTACGATGGCGTATGGTTACGTACCCTGTACGCACCGCGTCCTACGACGTATGCAATTGGCGTACCTACGCGTACTATTGCGTATAACATGCGAAGGGTTGCGTACGTTTACGTAGACCTGGCGTAAAGGTTTGCTTACGGTTGTGTCGGTTTTACTGGCGTAGGGTAGCGTACTATTGCGTAGGTTTGGCGTACTGTAGCGTAGTGTTGCGTAGCCTTGCGTTCAAAATGCGTATTTTTCTGCGTATAGTGTCTACGCCGAAAATGCGCCGTCCATCTCGCGTACCCCTTTGCGTCCCTCAGTGTATAGTAACGTAGGCCAGCGTAGGGCAGCGTACGCACGGCGTAGTCGGTACGCAACACTGCGCATGGCCCCTGCTCCTGGATAAATCCAGGAATAAATCGGTCGGCGTAATGTCTCGGTCACACCTTTGCGTACCTGGCTTGCGTATTACTGCGTATTGCCCGAACGCAACAGGCAGTCATACCCAATAAAGCGCAATAAAACGTGTTCACTACGTACTCAATACATAAACTAGCGCGCATAGTAGTCCTGCGTTGGTCGCTCGCTAGTTTTAGCCCAAGGACAACAACCTCTAGGACAGTTGTCCGGGGGTAGTTGTCCTGGAGGTAGTTATCCGGGGGGTAGTTGTCCGAGGGTGTAGTTGACTTAGGGGGTAGTTCACTGGGGTGGTTATCCGGGGGTGGATGTCCAGGGGATAGGTTTCTTAGAACCCTTTTACTCATTATGATTGTTAATCTAAAGGTGATATACATTGTCATGTATTAAAGGTCATGCAGTCGATGAGAATGTTTTTTTTCTTGATACAATAGTGTAATGTGCAAACTCAAGTCTTATACGAGGTTTAGCTTGTTATGTTATTAATTACTAAAAATGACGGCTTACGGTTCCTTTTTTTGGTCTATATTTTGTTTTGATATGATTCGTTTAATATGCTTTATTTTTGTTTGTTTGTTTTTTGTTTCTCCTGTTTTCCGTATGCGAAAATAACACTTGACACTTTTCATAATAGCTTTAAAAACACGACTCGCATCAAACTTACTCAAACTGCACATTATTTCTAGCTTGAGCATGTAGAATGTATTTTGAGTAGATAATACTTAATAAAAAACTAAAATTAATCTGAAATAGATAATCACGAAACTGTTTTGTCGCTATTCCATTCTTATAAATTTGTAGCTCCCATAGCCACACTCTTGATGAAAGTGATGACGCCGCGGACAATGGGTATGATTGGCGGACTGTTGAGTGCAGTGCCCATTATCTGTGCTCCTTTGGCTCAATCAATCTACATCCTCGGGATGATGTTGGCTGTAACAGGTAAAGTAAATTGACTTTAACACAGTGCGAAATTTAAAACAAAACGGTCTCAATTGTCGTGAACTTTGTATTGGTCTAAAACAGGGTTGTCTAATGTATAATCAGAAAACTATTCTTTTGTTCAGGTACCCTTACCAATTGATAAAAAGGAAACCCGCCTTTGAAAAAGTACATGAATTAGGCTATGTGAATACCGACATTTAAAATCCATCACATCTTGAAGAGCATTTGCTAAGCTTTTAAATGATAAGTTGTTTACTAGTTTACCATGCCTGACACAGCTTTCACATCTTCCCATATAATGGTATTCATATACAACTGCGTTGCACAGTTTTTGTCTTCTCGAACGATCTCTAAAATAGAAATCCTCATTTAGTTTTCTATTCATTCTTCCAAGTTTTTGCATGGCTCTCGTATTTACCTATAGTGTCCATATACACAAACATAAACTACTATGCCTAATATCGTTAATTTTCTTGAACAACTTGTCTATTATAAATCTTAATTTCCGTTTATCCTTCTTAGGTTTCGGCATGGCTCTTACGTTTTTCCCGATAATGGTGTCCATCAACGACTACTTCGCTAAGTCGTTCATCTTCTCAAACACCCTGACCCTCTTCGGAACGACGTGCGGGGCTTTTCTGGTCCCTGTCATCATAGAGAGGTCTTTGGAAGCCTATGGATACAACGGTGGATTTCTCATCCTGGGCGGCATTGCTCTTCACGCCGTGGTTTGCGGTGCTGTCATCAGACCACCAAGGGATAGGAACATAGACAACGTGAGACCCTCCGCCGAAGGAGAAGGAGATTCATTGATAGTAGTCCAACCAGCTGAGCCAACTGAGATTGATGTACTAGCTGTAGGTGAGACTTCAACAGCCTTGCCAGAATTGAACGAGCAAGACTCGAAGTCCAAGAATGATACAATGGCGAGGTCGTCAAGTAGCACAAGTTGGCAGTGCTCATGTGATTCATTTACGTCAAAACTGTCATCGTTCATTTTCTTCCAGGAACCATATTACACCCTCATCGCTCCGGCCATAATCTTACAATGTTTTGTGATGGCCGCTTGGATGCTGTTTCTCGTACCTCACGCAGAAGAAGCGGGAATTGAACGATCCAATGCAGTCTTTCTCTCCACTATAGCCGGCATCAGTGGTATATTCGGCCGCATCTTGTACCTAGTCCTTCTACACTTTAAATGTGACAATACAATTATCTTCTGTTTCACTTGCACAATCAGTGCAATCTCGTGTTTTATTGACTCTGTCAGTTCCAGCTACATTTTCCTAGCAGCAATGGCACTCATCCAAGGTACCACCTTCTTCATTTTAGACTGTCTTCCACACGCGATGATGAAGCTTTCTGTTCGAAACGAAGCGAACATTCCTAGAGCCATGTCAACAAATCTATTACTAGTCGGGATAGCTGTAATAACAGGGGACGCTTTATCGGGTAATTTTAAGTGTTTGATACGATAACTTTTACGGTTTGAGTGTTTAATAACCTATTTTGATGTTTCTGTATTCAATTTGAGAACAGTTGTTTTTTCTGAAGGCTCATACATGTAATTCCGCAGATTCGTACTTCCGAAAGACAATATTCCATAACAAGGGTTTCGTAACATTCGACATTCTGAAATTGATTCCAGGGATCTATATCACTTTCGGAATTGTGAACCTTTAATGAGTCCTCTTTGATTTTCAGTATCATGAACCATTGTCATTTTCGGAATATTAAACCAACCTTCAGGAATTGAACCTTAGGAATAATAAACCTTCGAATGAATAAACTTTGTGAATAACATATACCTTGGGGAAAACGACAGGTACCTACTACAATACCTATTGATTAAAAACTATTTAGATGCAATACTTCAGTTATTAAGGAATTAATATTTATTTCGACAAGATGTACGGACTGTGGTGAAACATGTTGGCCATTTGTAAGAAATACTGCTGTTTAGTACAATTCTAACTAATGACTAAATTTCAACTTGTGCATATCTTCATTTCTTTTCTTTTTTTAAATACTAATATTAAAGGGCCACTCTAACCAAAACGGGCTGAAAAAGAAAAAAAGACATGTAGAATAATTTTTGACCGAGATTCCTAACATGACAATTTTTCTTAGAAATCATCAATAATTTTGGAATCTAGCTTAAAAAATGACGACTCAGAACGCTCAGAAAAAAGCCCAGTTTCGGAGCTGTATTGCGCAACTGTTTATGACGTCACTTTAGGAGCCTCTCCGGTGAAAAAGAGGGTGATTTAGGCATTAAATGTCTTTAAAAAGGAAAACTATGATATTATTTGAAGAAAAAAAAATATTTAAGGCTGATCCGAAAAATAATATGCACTTGATAATCCCAGTACGTTTCATTTATGAATGACAATGAGATTGTAAGATCCTTAGTTGTAGGACAAATCAGACACGCCCGCAATGACGTCAAATGCGTCATTAAGGCCACGTGGCCGTATTACTTCTTTTCGAGGGGCGTAGCCCAGCAAGCGTGAAAACTGTGAAAAATGGATGGTTATTATCATCTTTTGGTCAATACAGAGATTTTCTGAAAAATCAGAGGCTGGAATATTAATAGGTAGACGTGTATTTATGTTTTAAAAGGCTATGTTAGTTGGGTTAGAGTGGCCCTTTAATGATAAATACAGTTACTACGAAAAAAGGTACCCATCTTTCGGAAACAAATTTGTTTGCATCAGTATAAAATAGAGTTTGTGGGAGAATTTACTTATATATCTCAGCTCACATGATAATGGATTTTGAACACTAAAACAATGTTTCTGAACATGATACATGTATATTTTTTGACTGACGTGTAATTGTAAAATATCTAACTTTCTTCCAGGTTATATCTATGACGTCACATCGTCGTTTGGCACGGTCTTTGTAGTGTTCGGTGCGCTTCTCGTCCTCATTACGGTCAATCTGGTGATCTTTAAGCTGACTTTTCGACGCTTGTCTCGTGAGTAAAAATAACTGCTAAACAATATGATGACGTTCCATTTCGAAATATCAGACATCACTCAGGAATGGAATCATCAGTGGTGGTATTCAATGTGAACGCACTGCGCAGTTAATTAATCAATCAATCCTGCCAGGTAGCCATTTACTACACCCATAAATAAAATACCTTTTAAGAAGACGATTGCACCAAGCAAGGACTCGAACCCGCACTCTTTCAGCTGAAACTAACTGAACATAATGTACAACAATGCGTCTACATGTATATGCTACATGTATATATACCTTCATTAGACACTCTGATAAATTGAAATTTCTAGTTAAACTATGGTCTTTATATTTTAGAATGACGAACACGACGAACGTATATGTATTTCATTTGTTAATTTATTGTACATTTTTAGTTGACTTTCTTGTTGGACTAAATAAAGTAAAATCCATGTTATATTCCCATGATTGTTAAAGGTAAAGACCAGTATTGGCAACGCCCCAATTTCAAAAAATGAAATGGAAGCTCTCATTACCAATCATGTGAAAGAATATGTTTTGACTAATACATGATGATAAAAAATTTGCCGGGAAACCGCCTACTAATTCATATATTTGGTAAATTTATTTCTCTCATGGTCTGGTGAGAGAGATAGGGTAGTCCCATATACATCTTTCTGTGTATAGTGCTTGTAACTTTACGAAGAATGAGCCAAATTTCTTATCATTTTGATGATTCCAGAACCTTGCAGATGCTAGATGCTAGATGATCGACCTTTTCTGATCGATTCCACAACGTTTCTTTCACAATGCAATCGCATGACCATTACTGGTCTTTACCTTTAAGTTAGTACCTGATTTTATGTTACGTGAACGACAATCTGAAATTCAGTTTCCTTTTTTTTTATAAGAAGAATAAATCCTTATTTTTGTCACTTTCATTGTTTAGGATCGCACGATGAGTTTGGATCCAAAAGTCGTTTGTTTCTCTCACTTTTAAACAAAAGTATGTAGTGTACACCATTTAATGATTATGATGTGCAAATGAAGGGAACCGTTTTTTGCTATCCTCTTTTCAATCAAAGTTATACACTATATTAAAATGGATTCGCTATGTCACACACAAAAAAGCAATTATATTATGACAATTATGATTGACAATTACTGTATAAAAAGCAAGAAAACCTTTATTTATGGACCTTAGCTAGCGTTCATTGTATTAAGTTATCAATTTGATGATCGTGGCTTGTGATTTAATCGACGAAGGTAAACTTAAAGGTACTATGTCCCATTTGCAGGTCAAAAAAATGAAAAAGTTAAATTCCAACTGCAGTTGAAAGATAATACTAATTTAGAACTTCCCTAAAAAAGGTGGGGCTTGAAAATGTCTTCAAGTGGGAAAATAACGACTATAAGTTGTCAAATCGACTTTAGGGCTATAGAGCCCAAAAGTAATAGTCTTGATTTTCAGACAATTGTACCGAATGGTCATACGTTTTATGCTGCGCAAAGTTTCAATCAGTTTAATCTTGGCCATCACAAGAAGTGGGTTATTGATGTAGACAAATGCTCATGTACCCTTTACAACTCTTTTCATGTATGTTATTACCAAAGAAGAAAAAAAGCCAGTCAGTCACTCAATAGTGTCTGACAGTGAAGTCTAGCAAGTAAATGGGTTTCCTTTCATAATTTGAATATGAGGACACTGCTAACGTTTAAATTTCACAGATAGGACATACATGATATATTCATAATTCCTGCAAAGTTCTACAGAATTTGAGGTTGGCTGCAAAAGGGACATAGTACCTTTAATGTCAGGGTTATAGGTCAACACCTTTTAACGAGCAGAGTACAAGCAATATACAAGTTCGTAGTTAGCACATGGTTCAGATGACCCCAAATATTCACAGACTTTTAAACATAGATAAATCCCACTTTGTGCCTTACAGAATAATCACAGCTAAAGTCATGGAGGTGATTCTTCGTTTGCCCTCTTGAACGGATTACTTTCACCTGTGTTCAATCATGGACCTACTACAAATGGACACTGAACGGTTCGATAATACATTCATGCACCTGACTCTGTCAAAAGTATCATAATGACAATTTAAACATGCTTCCAAGCTTTGATCTCATCACGACCGCCGCCAGTCAGCCATAAAAACCCCAAACTGTGCCTTGAAGAATCTACAAAATGCCTGCGCAAATGAAATTGAATGGCTTAAAATCACGGAAATGCATGTGCAGTTGTGGAGTACATATGAATATTGACATATATGAAATTTTCAATAGGATATTAGAAATAGTTTACAAGAGAAACCTGTAAATTTGGCTGTTACACAATGATTTTAAACTTCATTTAAAAACCTATCCTTTCCATTTCCAAGGAAAATAAGATAATAGGACAGTAAATAGTATGTATTTTTCAGAGTGTGGTAAGTCCAAATGTATGTCGACCAGTGTCCACTTCTTTAATAATCAATCTAATATTACACGAATTGTCACAATTTGGGGTTCACTGCTCCTCTATAACTGGTCTTAAATCACGATACTTTTCCTGAAACTATACCCTGTGCCCTGGCCCAGCGAAAAGAATCTGAAGAAATGTAAAAGGTTCTTTAGTCTGTGATGATGCGTGATTACATAATCAACATTGTCGCGTCAAATGAATGTCCTCATCAATATCAGGTGACGGTGGTCATGATGTGATCAAAGAGAGACTCTCACTATTAGTCCATCTGTAGTAGGGTCCATGGTTCAATAGAATGTATCACAGGCGCATGCATGAATAATGATTACATAACTTTCGTGAGCATGTATCCAGTATTAGTCTCAGTGGATTTTACAATTTTGTACATAGTGACCAGATTGTATCTATTGTTGACGCCTCGAATTTCTGTGGTTTACATATTTTGTCAATTACTTTCTAATTGCTAACAATTGTCTAAGGGACTATAATGTTTCTACTTGATGACATTGTACGTAAAAGCAATTGCTCTTGAGCTCACTAAAAAATGTCATCTCTTTGTACACATTTTTGAAATTATATTTGTTGTCAATGACATATAATTTGTGAACATGCAAGATATAGATAGAGGGGGAGCGCGCCGACAGACAGTCAGAGGGGCCAACTGAACTTGGAGAGCAAAGGAAGAAAAGCAGAAAAGGAGAAGGAGAGGGGACGGCAAAGTGAGAGTAAAATTCTGCGAATCCCTTTTACCCCCCCCCCCCCTGAGTTGGTATCCTTATTCTCAGTGCTTCATCAACCATGTTTGTCAGGAGCCACGCACCCTCAGCGGCTGGACCCACCGACATATATCTTTCCCAGCAATAAGCCCGATCCTTTTCAAAATGTACTGTTAATAATGAGGAATTATCGAATCTAGATGTGTCCTTCTGCAGCGCCCCCTGGTAAAAATAAAAACAACTTCTTTAAATAAATCCTTTCATTTTTGTCCTATTCACCCCCATTTTATGGTATATGGAATAGGCTTTCTTCGAACAATCGCCGGGCTATCGCGCCCGGTCGGGTGGTCGGGTTACACGGCCTTTCGTGAAACTAATGCGGAAGATAATGCCACCTTTCGTAGATTTGGCTTAGGGTTTTCACAACGTGTCGGGTGAATTGGACTAGACCATTTGTAGATGAGAGGGTTAATTTCAAACACTCTACCCCTGATATTTCGTGAATAAAAGGGCAATTTTTCACAAAAGGTTGGGTAACGCGACCACCCCGGACCCTACGCGATGACTCGATGATTCGAAGTAGGCCTACGTGAAGAGGCACTTGTTTAACAGGCCTAGATTGTTGATAGTACATATTTTTTTTAGGTACAACTCAAGTAAGCGATTTAGCACTATAAAACATTGAACCATTGCAATGAATGACCTTGAAAACGTTTTTATTTTTACTAGTACGTTTATCGTGTGGTTGTAAGCAGAGAATCTGGCTAACTAAATGTACCTATTAACCATGATTCATTTTCTGTCATACGATAACAAAGTTGAGATTTTTTTTTTTTTTTGGGGGGGGGGTGGGGTGCTTTGAATTTTTGGAACAGTGTTGATACTGGTTAATTTTCGCCTTGATTGCACATTTTATCACTTTGCTCTTTTGAAGCTTCATTTGGTGTTGTTAATGCGTGTGTGTGTTTGTTTTCTTACAAATTATTAGTGTGATGGTTGTGACCTATGATTGCATCGACGAAGCAAAAATTATTGTCGGTGT